>VNJN01008026.1:0-249078 GCA_008042485.1 Drosophila mayri
TCCTCCGCGGTTCGAAGTGATTGAGTACCATCCCCCAAAACAACATTAACCACCACGGAACGTTTCTCTAGCGGATTTGCCTTTAACGAAGGAAAACTTTAAAATGGCGCGAATTTCGGCGTTAGTGAACTCCATGTTTACGCGTCTATAACTGCTGAACGAAATATCCAAACTAATCGTGCATAGCGTCGTTTTGTAGGGTATGTCAAGACCTTTCAAATGATGTATACTATGGCCAGATACGAGCTCTGGAGCGCTTTGTACATAGCCGCGAAGTTCAAAAGACAAAAAGGCGGAAGGGAGATATTTGACAACCTAATATGTGCCGGCTAGTGAACCCCATTTGGGAGTTATGAGGGCGTGGCTCTTTGTTTGGGCGACAATCCGGAGCTCATTAGTGGAAATCAGGAGTGGGAACTGGGCCAATTTGGGCGGAGAATTGGAACTATGAAAGGTTTTTCTTTCGGTGGGGAAACCCCTGTCTAAAGGATGGAGGTTGGGGCCAGTTCCGTGGCTAAGTAATAACGCGTGTGACAGACTCTTTATCGGTAATGAGTTTGCTTTTCCAGCAAAGAGAGAGAGGATATATAAAGGATATTTGCCTTTTAACTCACTCGACTCGGCTTGATTGGATTGAGGTCCCTTCACAAAGAGGATTCCTAAGTAAACAACAGGACGTTCGAGATAGTGATCCCACCTCACCGACAACAAAGGCCAATAAACATTGACAAATTGCTTAACTATAAATTGGATTAAAACGTATATACGTCCTGCCAATGGGGTCACCAAACAAATTGCATATTAGTAAGGGTTTGTCTTTATTAGATTTTTTTTTAGGTTAATCAAGGAAATTTCCATTAAGGGAGTTGGAATTTTTGCTCAAAATTTTATTTAAAACATGATTTTTCACCGAAGATTAAGCTTGAAGCTAGTCAGTAAGATCTATGCGAGGTGTAAGGCTAACAGAAAGATAGATTTATGACTTAAAGCAAGCTCTGCGAGCCAGGAGATCCATAAAATCCCCATTTTAGACATCCGAAATCACCCTGGGAATTAGAATTACGTTCTGTTTATTGTGTTATTATTTCCCCGAAAAACCCAAAGCTGAGCCAACAAAATCTGAGCTGGGTAAACCCCAAGAAATCGCCGGACTGTAATTACCCTGCCTGCCGCCTGGCGACGACATTGCGTATACGCAGCGTTGGTTGATTGATGGCCCCAGTGACCTGGAGACGACTTAATTACCCCGCAACCATTTCCCTTTCCTGCCACCGGGTTTATTTTTAGAGGACCATCAAGTGGAGTAGTGACCACAAGTTGCATATTTCCCCATCTCCCTTTATGACGTCACTTTTCGGATGAGATGCATGTGGCCAAAGTGGGTAACCTTCGCGGGAAAGTGGTCTGTGCGTGCCGCAGGACTCCTCTGGAAACTTGGTGCCCTCTAAGTGGGTTAACTATTCCGCAGAGTATCGCCACTTTGTGGGCACAGCAAGCTGTGTGTGGCCCCAATCTTGACATGAAATAATGTAATATTTTACACTTGCGCGGGGTAAATCCGGCTCCAAGTGGGTCAATTAAATGCGGCGCTGGGAGTCGGCAGATTATGTAAAACAAACATTTTGATAAAGAACTTTTCAGAAGCACCTCTGCAACGCGACGGTGGCTCACTTACAAATAGTTTTGTTTTGCACTTTATCCGCTCGGCCGAACTTTCCGGACACGCCAAAGGCTTCCGAAAAAAAATGTTTTAAACTCGTAGACTTGCTTCCGTTTTTGTTTTGTTTAAAATAACCGAAATAGCGGGTTCGTTCCAACAGAACCATTCGCGTCGACGTAACAAACTCAACTGAATAAAGGTCCGAGGCTTTCCCCGTGGTCAGAAAATAACGAAATTATAGGCATGTCCCGGGGTTGGTGGTGGTGGAAGGAGTGCCGCAGGAGTAGTGGCAGGTGAGCTTTGGGGGTGGGCTGACTCCTCCTCTTGGCACGGCACAACAATCAATTGTGTTGTTGGTCGCGTTCTTCTAACTTTTTCGGAATTGTTGAAATGCTAATGCGCCATTTTGCATACATTTTTGGCCCAAGTTTCCCAGCTGTTTGCTGAGGTCCACTTTAATAATTGTTGGACAAATAAAAGGTATTTCCAGAGGACTTTCCGAGGGCCAACGATTTAACACATTTTATGCAAATCATGCCAAGCACTCCAATTCTTTTTCTGTGGCATTTCCGCCACGTCAACTCCTTTTGAGTAATAACTCCGTGATAATATTTGTGGGCGAACAGAAAAATCCTTAAAACCTAAAAAAAGGCAAAAAATAATTAAAAAAGAAAAAGAAGAATGCTTCAAGACCTAAAATTTTCTTACTTAAAAGGGCTCCGGGTGGGCGGCGTGTCGATGATGATTGACGGCTTGATTGACTTGGCCGTAAAAACTGGGTTTTTGGTGTTTAGTGTTGGCATTTGTAAATATTGCAAGCCATCCATCCATCTAGGCGTCATTCAAAGTGCCTTGAAATTTGCATTACAGATTTCGATTTTCGAATTTGAAATTCGGCGGAACGACGGAGCCTTGCCCCAATTACGGGATTTGTTTTTTATGGGCATCCGGCTCACGAGAAGGTCAGCTCGCACAGCGCAAATTACACGGTCTCGGGGATGTCAAGGAACAAGGAACAAGGACTCGCGGTTTGGTAATTGAAATTTTTATTAGCTATTATTTTTTACCATATAAGTAGAGCGTGTGCTTGAGTGTATATAAATTTGATTTGATTCCTGCTGCTAGCTGGCAAATAAGGTTCGTAAGACTGGACAATACTCGAGTATTCTCAAAGCTAACTGAAATTGATATAACCTACGGATATACGGATATAGGCGATGGTGTGGTGTGGGCTTAGGCAAACACAGAACGGCGGCGATCAAATATTTAAAGTAATTGGACTGAATTCGTCTACGTGGAACACTTTTAGAACTTGCCCGTAAGTTGATAAAGGGTAACGCCCCTCGTGGCAGCGTTATTTTTGGCTACTAGGTAGTGTAAATGAGTTAAGCTTCGTCCTGGGCCTGGGAATCCAGTGTTTTGTGTTTATATTAGACTAAATGCAATGGGCTGATGCTAATGGAATTCTTTTCGCTCTCTTCGCTGTAATTGTATAAATTGTCCTTATCAATATGCTCAAAATTGTTATCGTCATTGTCAAACAAGCCTGTTTCAAGCGTCCAAGGACTCCCTCCAAGTCCTTCGGCCGAAGCAGGCCAGATAATGCAGATTATTGTAATGGTTGGCATGTTTAGAATATATATATGTATATATGTAGAGTAGCGAGTAGGCGAGGCTTTAAACACAGGGCTCCACATAGTTGCCCGGAAATAGGCCTGTGACCCCATCCATGACGCCCTCCCACCAGCCATCGTCGTTCTTCTTGAGCACGTACAGCACCGAGCTCTCCTGGAAGCTCAGCTCGTCGTCCTTGTCGGCATAGTAGTCATAAATGGCCACCACTGTTGTAGAAAATTAGGAAATTAATGAAGCTCTCTACTTGTTTCCTTCGACTTACCCTTCTCTATGAAGTTCTTGGGCACCCAACCGGGTAAGTTCTGATCCTCGGGCACTATGGGCGCCAGTTGCGGTCCCGTCGAAGTCCTTGGTCGCCCAAAGTCCTGGTGCTCATCCTCTGGCGGCGGCGGAGGCGGCAAAGGCGGCGACTGAGAGCCGGGACGAGCAAAGTTCAAGCTGAAATGATTCCTTTTTTGGGAGAAATAAAAAAAAAACACTTATTAACTGTTTAAAGTCAAAGTAAAACATGCAATTTACCGATTTGGATTCCTGGATTTTGCACAGAGAACAGCATGAAATGAGTTATATGTACACAGAACGAGATGAGAGATCAAGGACTTACCGGTTGATGTTGCGACCAAGAGTGTGCATGCCAATGTGACTCTGCTCGGTCATCTCGTGCTGCGACACCGTCAAAGGCGAGGGAGGAGCAGCTGGAAAACCGCGAAAATTATTCAAGAACCAAAGAAATTACAAAAAAAAAAAAACACTTACGAGGCATGCTGCTCCGATCGTCATACGTTGTGGGCGGTGGCGGTGGCAGCGATTGCATCATGCCCGCCGATGGCAGGTTCACGTGTGTGGCTATCTGCTGGCTGGGCGGCATGGGCAGCGCGCTGTACCCAGCTGCCCGCTCGTTGCCCGCCGCCCCACCACCGGTGGTGGTGGTGGTCACCGAAGAGGCCGTCGACATGCGCTTGGGATGCCCAATGGGATAGTTGGGAGCATAGTGCGAGGGCACCTGCGGCGGATTGACCACCGGCGGAGTGCGATACTCCCGAGAGCTCTTGCCTAGCGTCCCGGTATTGCTCACCGATTTGCCCAAAGTCCCGGTATTCCCGGCACCACGTGACATTTGCGGCGGTGTCGGTGGCTTTGTGGTGGGAGGCGGACCCACCACCGACGACGACGGCACCAGGGATTGCACAGAACCATGGCTGGAGCCACGGTGCTTCTGCCGCGCCTGAGGATGCGAGGCCGAGTTGATGCCATGGCCGATCTCGTCCAGAATCGAGTAATCAATGGGCTTGCGCACATACTTGATGGGCTTCTCCGGATTGATGGGGGCCACGATCTTGAACTGACGCGAGCTCACCTTGTTGGCCGTGAGAACACCAATTTCACTGCGAAATGAATAATTGAAAATTTGATTATTATAAAAAATACATTTTTCTGCAAGCGAAAAGTATAAGAAAGTAATCGTGTGTCCCTTCCCTTCCTACTTACCGCCTCGCCACCTTCTCCTTGTGTATGTGCACCGTCTGGGCGATGTGATTCATCTGGGACTCCATCTCGCCCAGCTGCTGCGCCTGCAGTTCCAACAGCTGCATGTAGCTGTAGGCGAGCGTGTTTATTTGGTAGGCGACGCTGGCCAGCGATTGCGTGGTGTAGTTCTTGGTGGCCTCCAGTGCCGCCTTCTTGTTTTCGGCACGGTAGTAGGTGTCCTCGCAGTAGTCGGCCACGCGCTCCAAATTCGTGTAGCTGTCCCGCAGGCTCTGGCGGCCATCGGGGATCTCGGTGCGTATCAGAGAGGCTAGTTCGTCCATGATGTTCTCGCTGGCCATGGGGGCTTCGGTCAACATGGGTATGGATGCTGTGGGGGGGAGCACAATTAGTTTCTTCGCATTTTCCGCACCTTCCACGCCCGTAAACACTTGGGGCGTGACTTCCTCTCTGCCGACGCCAACGCCAGCGCCCCAAATGACCAATTGGGCGCTTCAAATGACCGAATTTCCACCAGCACTCACTTTATTGACTAAGCAATTGCACTGCAGAGGCTTTTTCGGGTTAATTAATACGCGTTAAATGCAATTAAATGCAATTTTTCTTTACATTTTCCCCAATCGAATCGCTATATTTTTTGTATAGAACAAAGATGCGCGTTTTGCAACACTACCTGCGGAGCAGAGGTGGAAATTTAGCCGTTATTATGACTCAACTTAAATATATATTTTTAGCAGCGAAATAATAAGTCAATAAATAAACTATGAGTTTCATATAATTTATTATGTAATTATTTTAGTCTTAATTAATTAATCAAACTTAAATAATCAAATGAATGCAATTCCTACGAGCCCTAAAATTAGCTTGATTCAGATAATAGTTGCCCACTATTTTTGGTATTCCGTTCACATCGTTTTTTGGCCACACTGGTTGTGAGTAATATAAAATTTTGTTCGGAATATTTATTTTCTTTGCCAAAAATGTCTCACCAAACAGGAATCAGAGGTTTGTAAGTACCAAGATCACCTTAAGTGGATTCTACATATTTCCATCTCCAATTCCAGCCAACGAGCAGCTCGCCAAGGTGTTCGGCAAGGCGAAAAAAGACAAATATCGTGTGATAAAAGTTTCAATTGAGAACGGTAAGTGGAAATATGGAATCCGTGATATATACACACGATTATATACTAAGTACCGCCCGCTCTGATAACGCCACTTCCGGCTGCACCCTTTCATTCACAGAACAGCTGAGCTGTGGGGCCACGGCAGAGGCGAAGAAGGACTGGGAGCGAGACTACGACAAGCTGGTAGCTCCGCTGCTGGAGGCCGATGTGCCCTGCTACATCTTGTACCGGCTGGATGCCAAGATACCGCTGGGACACAGCTGGCTGCTCATTAGCTGGACTCCGGACACGGCCAGTATTCGGCAGAAGATGGTCTACGCCTCCACCAAGGCCACGCTCAAGACAGAGTTTGGCTCGGCTTACATTACCGAAGAGCTGCACGCCACCACACTGGACGAGACGACGCTGGAGGGCTACCGGCGGCACAAGCGGGACTTCGCGGCCCCTGCCCCGCTCACCATGCGCGAGGAGGAGCTGAAGGAGCTGCGCAAGACGGAGGTTCACACTGAGATCAGTACGAACACGCGCCACCAGACGCTCGGTGGCATCAACTGCCCGCTAAGCGATGCCACGGTGGCCGCCGTCCAGGATTTGGTGCGTGGCAGCTACGACTACCTGCAGTTTCGCATCGATCTCGAGGAGGAACGCATTCATGTCTCCCATGCGGCAAAGGTGGAGATGGCCGATCTGCCCAAGCAGGTGCCCGAGGATCATGCTCGCTACCATCTCTTCCTGTTCCGGCACACGCACGAGGGCGACTACTTTGAGTCGTACGTGTTCATTTACTCAATGCCCGGATACTCTTGTTCGGTGCGCGAGCGCATGATGTACTCCAGCTGCAAGGCACCCTTTCTCGAGCAGCTGGCGGCCCTGGGCGTGGAGGTCATCAAAAAGGTGGGTTAAAGTCGTGTCTTAATGGCTGGCACAAATATACATGTTTAGCTTTCTTTTAGCTGGAAATCGACAGCGGCAGCGAGCTGACGGAGGCCTATCTGCAGGATGAGCTGCATCCTAAGAAGATTCTGCACCGACCGGCCTTTGCCAAGCCCAAGGGGCCACCGAATCGCGGCGCCAAGCGCCTCACGCGTCCCTCCACCGAGGACTAAGTCTGAACCCTGATCCCATCGAGTCAATTCTATATTGTATTTAACCACCAAACCGTCTGTTCCTGGCAGAGCATTTAATTTATTGTATTCAACCGAGTTTCGTGTTCATCCTATCTGTCTTTCTGTGTCTTTTTTATGTCCCCTTGCCAATAGAGGCGTCACGCATAGCAGCGGCCAATAAGGGCTTCCTTAAATGTATTTCTTGTCTCTATGTTTACATTTTAGAAGGACATATTTGCAATTTATTTAAATTAAATTAATAAAAAACTCACTAAATATACACTCAACAACCACAACGCCGCCCCTCACTTGACCGACTCCAGGGACACCTGTGGCTGCTGTTCGGGCATCTTTTCGTCATGGACCTTGAAGAGCTCCGGTTCCTCGCCCTCGGTCATCTTTTTGAATGCCTGCTGAATGTTATCGTCGCGTTCCAGCCGCCACTTGTACTGCCAGTAGCGCACCTCCTCCATCGATGTGCCGGATGCCTTCATTAGCAGCAGGGATGTAACGCCCGCCACTCCGCCCAAGAAGCCACCGATAATGCCGCCCGCTGCCATGCCGCGCAATCCCAGATTAATTTTATACAGAGACCCAGTGAGTGAGCCAGCGGCCAGGTACTCGTAAATTGAAGATTTGCCGCGGTAAACAGAGATGCAGGTGATGATTCCGCTGTAGATGGTGGTAAACTGTTAGAATAGTGAGTCACGGGAGCATTCAAGGGAACTTACAAGTAGGAGGTGGTAAAGAGGCCCACTCGCCAGCCCCATTTGAAGCCGCCTTTGGCAAAGTTCACAGTAAACTGATCTTGTAGCTTTTTCTGCAATTCAAGTGAAAAACAAATTGTATATTTAAATATATCGGATGATCTACATCCTTATCCTTACCTTGGCATCAAAGTGGGATTTAAAGGCGGTGGCCTGGTTGTTCTCCATGAAATTCATGTATCCGGCTCGCGATTGTGTAACGCCGCCGTAAATCGCTCCGATGAGAAAGCCCAGGAAGCCGGCCTGGTAAATCGAGTTCAGTTCGGAGGATATGCTGCCAAACTCACTGAAACGTGTGAAAATTATAGCAATTTATTTCGTAATATTGGAATTATCCGGATTACTAACTCGATAGAGAACATATGCTTCAGCCGCTCCAGACCGGTCTCCTCCAGCGGTTTGCTGGCCAGGAACGCCTTGTAGGTCTTGTTTTCCTTGTCCACGATATCATCTGGACTGCGTTCAATGGCCGGCAAAATGCCGGCGATTAGCAGTCGGTGTCCTTTTCTTAGAAAACTCATTTTTGTTATTAAAAAGGACGTTGAATAACGTGGTAAAATAATAACAAAAATCAGCTGTTTTCAGATAGACCGTCTTTGACATCCGATAAGTTATCGTTCTGTATGTAAATTAATCCGTTTCTCATATCTGTCCAGAAAAGTTTGAGCCGTTTTTTAAGCCAAAACCGTCCATATTTTTCTACAATAATTAATGTTTTATAATTATCATCGAAGTTGAAAATAAAATTGGATGCATCGATAGTAACATCGTTGGTTTTCCAGTGTTGTATAATAGAGGAAGAGGCTATACCGCGTTTTGTTGTCCCGACGCCGGCTTGCGGAAAAAATAATAGCAAAATGGATGGTAAGTGGGATTTGGGGCCGCCTGGAACCACAGGAGAAGCCATCGTAATAGCATACTTGACCTGTTGCCGGATTCTACACTTTACAGGTGTAACCGAGGACATGTGGACGCCGTACAAGCACCTCTACAGCGTGTTCCGGCAGGCCATGTCGTCTCAGAGCGGCGTCGCCTCGGACTTGGAGCTGTGCCTCAAGAAGTACAAACAGAACTTTACCAACTTTCTTCGCAATCCGGTGAGCATAGTTAGTGCAGCTGGAGTGAATATAACCTAACATAGTCCGTATCCTAATCCCTACTGTTAGCCCAAGAGCGAGAAGAGCCGGAATCATCTGCGAAATGTGCAGAACGATGGCGTCACAATGCCAGGCCAGACGCGCAAGATGCAACTCTCGCAGGACCTCATCGACGAGGCCTTCATTTTGTCGGACATGTTCGATTTGGACGAGGTCTTCGCCATGGAACTGCTGTACACCGCCCAGCGGCAGCAAATGCATCATCCGGGTCTTCCTCGCGGTCTGGTGGCAGTGCTGCTCTACTATGATGGCCGCAAGGCAATTAGCTGTGCTCTGCGCGACATGTTTCAGGCGGTGAGTGGCGTCTCCTGGAGCACAGAGCTGCCCAGGGAGGTGACCTGTTTGGTCACCAACTATGCCCAGAATCTGGTAGAGGACTCGAACATATTAGGGCGCCTGCTGGAACTCCTCGAGGAGATGGATCTGGACAAGGAGGTGGGCATTGAATTGATGTGAATTGTGGACCATTCGTTTTATTCTTAATATAATTTTCCCCTTCAGTGCATCCTGCTAACGAAAAACCGCGCCTTTGGCTCTAAGAAGCACCAGAACCAGGTGCTGGGCCTATACGAGGACATTCAGCGTGCCCTGGCAATGGCCCTGTTCCACTGGTCTGCCCAGCGCGGCCTTCCCCGTCCCATTGCTATCCGGCTGCTGCAGCTGCTAGCCAATCGCAAGACCACCGATGCCGACGGCAACATTGATGACATCACCACGATCATGCTAATGGCGCTGCTGTACGCGTACGACACTTCGGTGCTGCTAGTCACCGATCACAATAATCCGCTCACCGGCCGTCTGCCCATTTTGAGTGATCCTGATTTTGCCAAAAGCTTTCTGGATGCGTTGTATGCGCAGAACAGCTGGCAGATTCCTCGCTTGGACGCGGTCATCAAGTACAGCTTTGGCTTGACACTGGCCAGCCTGCGACATGCGCCCAGCCAGCTGCAGGCGGCCGCTCTGTCGGTGATCAACCGGGACGAGCAGCTCATTGATGAGGCCCTGGGTGCTAGCGTGTTTGCCTTCTTTTATCGCCTGTTGCTGGAGAAGGATCTGGTGTACACGTAAGTGTGCGCTTCTTATGTATTTTTCGGATATATCCTAGATATCATTCTCTTGCCACAGGACCGAATTCATCTACCGCCGCGTCCACCTGCACATCACCGATTTCATTGACTTTATGCATGCCAAGGTCTCGGAGCTGCGGGGTCGGGCAGATGAGTCTGCCCGGACGGTGATCAGCTTTCTGAACGAGGGCCTCGAACCACCGCCAAATCTGGACGCCAACTACGAGGTCCTCATGTTGTGCGTGGCCAAGCTGTATGGCGATCCCCGAGTGACCATAAAGCTATGCAATGAATACTGGGGTCCCAGCGATCCCACGACAGCCTTGAAGAACACTTCGCGATCCGTGTCGCTGTTTAAATTCATCAGTTTGGCCAGTGAACTGCTTCCGCAGACTCTTTTCAAATCCTACCTCAAGATGATCACCGGGTTGACGCGCACCGAGTTCTCCGCCCGCTGCGCCTTTAATATGCTGAAGCATCCCCAAGTGTCAACCGCCACATATGCTGTGAGCTGGGATCACTTCTTTACGACGCTGGGAAACTACTACAAGTAAGTTTATAATAGATTTTCGAGGGCTGAACTAACAGATTTCCATTTTTATATTTTTTCTAATTTGTAGCTTAATGAGAAATGACTTTAACACAAACATCAGCACCTCCGGCGACACCATTTATCGCAGTCGCTCCGTGCCGCGCTCCATCACGCAACGTGAAACAGAGCACTTGGTGGCCGTGATGGGCATCATACAGGCTGTGGCCGAATATGACGAGATCTCCCGCATCATGATCTGTGAGCAGGCCAATTGGCAGGTTGTGCAGGTCCTGCTGGGTTTGGTGGCCTGCTCCACGCCTCTCATCCTCAAGGCAGAGATCCTGACTGCGCTGGCCGCCATGGCCAGGTCAAGAGAGACGGCGCGAGCCATTTGGTGCCATTTGGAGGACTCGCAAATCATCGCCACCATACCCACGGCGAGCAGTTACGGCCAGTGCAGCCTGGCCGAGGAGATCGAGCAGAACGAGAGCCGCTTGGAGTCGTACAAGCTGACGAGGGGTATCCTGCAGCTGCTCTATACCCTTATGACCGGCCACATGCCCAAGAGTCTGGGCGTTGGCTCGCGCAAGCCGGGCTACGATGCCTACCTTAACTTTGTGCTAGACTCCGTCCTGCTGAAGTTCTACAATCGGGCGTATAAGGATCCCGCCGAGAAGTGGCAGGTGGGCGCCCAGTGCCTAAAGCTGCTCTACTTCCTGCTGGCTACCTACCGGCCCCGTCCCTCCGACTTCCAGGAGATGCGCGAAGAGCATCCGTATCCCGGCTATCACATTATGCTGCAGTTGCAGGTGAAGTCGGATGTGCTGCGTCTGCTCCTTATGATCGTGGAGGAAGCGCGGGAGCGCCTGGACGAGTACAACCGCTTTAGGGGCAAGGAACTGCTCGAAGAGTGTTCCCTCTACGCCCTCCTGCTGCTCGAGGCGGCGCTGGCCAAGCAGAATGAGTTCTTCGAGGCCCATTCGGCGGCCAACTGTCCCATCCAGCTTTCGGGACTGAATCGAATGCTCCTGGACCTCAATCCGCGCAGCCGCAAGCCCGACCACGTCCTGAACATTGTCAAGTTTGTGACATACAATAGCTGGTTGCCGCGCCACACGCTGGCCGCCGTCAAGATCCTGAAGGCGGTGACCCAGCTGCCCAACGTCTCCGCCCAGATCCTCAGTATGTATGCCCAAAACAGCACCGAGAAGTTGGAGATCCGGCAGGGTTTCATCGAGTGCTTGGAGATGGATGTGCGGGTGAGCCACCCCAGCGATGATCTGCTCGATCAGCTGGCCCTCAACGATCACTTGCCGTTCTTGGGCTTTGGCCTTCAGGAAGGCGGCGAAAAGGACCGCACCGAGCCGGAGAGCCGAGTGGAACTTTATGGAGGAGAGGAGTTTCACTTGGAGCGCAAGCCGGCGCGCATTGAGCTGCAGCTGAAGGAGTCCATTGTGCATCTCTTTGAGATGAATCTCAGCCAGCAGTTGCCCAACTTTGTCTACTTCCTGCTCGGCGTGGACGTCCTGCGCGACTTTATGGCCAATGAGAAGCAGCATTTGGGTATCGAGATGTATGGCTCCTGTGTCAACTCTCTCGTCCTGCTGTTGGAGAAATATCTGGAGGTAAGTTGGAAATGCTTTCTGGTAAATTTCATGGGTAATCAATCTGTTTTCTATCCTTGCAGCAACAGCGACATAGTGAGGATTACTGCGAACACACGGCTAGCATCGTGGAGCGCATTTACCGCCTGTTCCATGGCCTCTGCGCAAATCGACGCACCTCAGAGACGATCCTGCGCTACTTCAGGCTTACCTGCAACGATTTCCTGCTGCGCCATCTCAACTCACTGCCCTTCCGCCAGCATCGCGAGGACCATGTCCTGCATGCCATGGCCCACCTGCTGACCTGCGTGTCCATCGAGGTGAAACTAGCAGCAACGCATGGCCAGACGACGCGCTACAAGCTACTCTGCGACATCCTCCTTATGGGCGCCACCGGTTCGGATGTTCAGCGCTCGGGCCATGCCCTGCCCATGGATCTGCCGGCATCCAATTTCTTTGCTATGGACCTTCTACCAGGCGGTGGCGGCTCGATAGGGATGATGGGACCAGGAGCCGGGACAGCATCACAATCGGTGACAGGAGCCAGCAGCACCCTGAAGCCGCCGCCGTTGTTGCAGGAAACTGCGATGGGATTGCATGCCAATCGTCTGCTCGACTGCCTCTGCCTGGAGATCGATTCAAATGAACTGCCGCGCCTGGAGTTCTTCGACTCACAGCTGACAAAGACTCTGCTGCGGGACTGCGTGGGCGCCGGCAGAGGCGCTGGTAAGGCTGGCACCAACTTGCCGGCCAACCTCATCAACATTCGTCAGCTGCACGATATCCTTTACGACGAGCTGCGACTGGTCCAGAGCACGATCGCCAGTGGTCAGCGCAAGGCTATCACCGCAGAGATTGCGGTGCTGTTGCAGCATGCCATCAGGCTCAACCAGATTCGAACACAACGCAGCGCCACCCTGGCGTTCATGGAGGCCTGGGGCCAGCTGGTGCAGGTTTTCTTTAGCAGCATGCCCGACGCCGTACTGCCGTTGGCCTTGCGACGCCAGCACATCGTGGACATTGTGGAGAAGGTTATGATCAAGGTGCAGCCCATCCAGCCGATCATCGAGATATCGATTCAGGTCAGCGAGACGGTGCTGCTGCTCCTGGCCAATTTACGCTACTGTTGCTACCTAATCGAGGATCAGCGCTCAGATGATCAATCCGATTTAACTGCCAACCCCAACGACACCCAAGCCCAGGCCAAAAAGAACCTTGGCCTCGCCTCTCTGGGGGCGTCCAGAGGGGAGAACGGTTCCTCCGGGGCCAACAGCAACAACCTGCGGTTCATCCTCAAACGCCTGGTCGAGTGGATTATGGTCAGCGAGGTGAAGTCACAGAAGCTTCGCATCAACCTGTACGGCGCCCTGCTTAACTGTTTGCGGATTGTGAAGCGACAGCGTAGCGATGAGGAGCAGGAGTTCCAGGAAACGTAAGTTTGAGATTTCTATAGGAACTTCACCATAAACACAATTTAAACTTGACATTATCACCTCTTGCAGAGTTGCCAATCGCTTGGACAGCTCGCGGATGAGTGGCATTGAGGTGCGTCGCGACGAGCAATTGAAAGAGATGGCGGCCGCCGTAATTGGCCAGTTTGGCGAGAAGCTCATCGAGACCATCTGCCACGACGCGGTTACCGGACACGATGTCTGCCGGATGCTGGCGCTGTCCTGCCTGGACATGATATCCGAATTACATGCAGTGAGCACGCTGAGCGAGTTCGTCACAATGCGCGGCTACCTTAAGCACATGCTGGACAGCCTGGGCAAGTCCGATGAGGCGCTATGCGGTATCTTGCAGCCGGTGCCGGACCACATGCGCCCGCTCTACGTGTACGAAGCGCATATGACTTTCTTCACTCGCATGGCCAACACGGACTTGGGCGCCCGTCTGCTTCTCGGCGAACGTGCGCTGGGGGTGTTGTCCAACATGCGAGTTTACGACCTGCAGCCGGACCTCAAGGCCAGTGAACTGAAGCGCGACGAGCCGCAGGCCTTCATTCCGCCCTTGGACGAGCGTTTCCGTGCCATTCTGCTGCCTGCACTGTCCCTATGCGATGCCATTGTCAACTCGCTGGGATCACACAACAACTCGGCGGCCCTGCAGGTGCTCAACTTCCTGTTCGCTCACATTGACATGGTGGAGGCCATGCTGCGCACGGCCACGCCCTTCATGGATCTGGGACACCTGCGGCAGCTGGCCGCCATCACGAGTCTGTTTGCCCGCACAACCACGCACCAGGTGACGGCTCTAGAGGATAGCCTGGATGTGGAGAACGACATGGAGTTGCGCAATCGTTTGGGACGGCTGCAGCAATTGATGATCGTTGTGTTTGGTCGCTTTTCCGTCAACGAGGCGACCATTCGGCGCATGCTGCAGCAGGAGCATGTGCACGCCGAACTGGCCGAGGCCGGAAAAACGCAGCACGTCAAGTTTTTCCTGGATATTGCCGCCAATCTTTCGCTGTACTGTCGCAATGCGGTCACCAGCCATGTGAAGGACAGCATGACCTCCAAATACCTGCTGACCACCATAATTAATGATGTCACACCTCTGTGAGTAACCCCAAAAGGAGATCTTCTGGGAAAGCAACTCTTATATTAATTATCCTTTCCAGGAGTGGCAAAAAGGACGGCAAGAAGCTGACCTCCATAATGCACACCATTCTCAATCAGCTGAAGGGCTCCATCGGCTACTACCTCTCGCAGAAATCCATAGCCGATAATCTGCTGCAGCAGCGCGCCTCCCTGCCCAACATAAGTTTCGGCCCCAACGGTAAGTTTACTACTCTTAAATCGACATTAAAACCTTAAATTTTCTCTTTATTCACAATTTTTTTTTCTGTTTTTTTTTTTTTCACAGGAAAGCAAAGCTTCTTGGAGCTAAGCCAGCGGCACAACGAGAAACGCAGCGAACTGATGCAGGCCGTCTTCATTGCCGAACAGAACCTATATTTGCTGTGGATCCACCTGGACTTTTACCTCCGCAACGCCGTCGTCCATGCCACCGAGAACCGAAACGCCATCAACGAGAGCAACCTGATGGACGGCGGCGGACACAATGTGTCTGTGCTGAATGCCTCTCAGGACGAGATCGTGCAGCTGAAGCAGCTGCTCATCTCCACATTCAACGAAACCTTCTGCACCCAGCTAATAACGGCCAGTGAGGATTACACAGTCAAGTGCAAGGGTTTCAATGCCTCGCTTCTGCGTCGTATCAAGGCGCTCGTCCAGTTCGCCCCGGTCACTGTCAACGCTAACGGCAATGGGAACGATTCCACTGGGTTTCCATTCTAGTTAAGTTTGCTTCTTTTTGGGGGTCTTTCTATGCGGATTTCCGCGGATAAATGCTACACTAATTCCGCTGACTGAGTGTCGCATTTATTTTTTGTATTCAATTGATTTAATAAAACCGTTGATTTTTCTATGCGAAAATGGATTTTGGATATTATTTAAACAGTAATTTAATTTTAAAAATATGTAAGAAAACTACAAAGAGTTTGGAACTATATAAATATATAAAACTATATAATTTCGTGTATATAGTTCCCTCTATATAGTTTTCTACTATTTGCTACAAGTTTAGAATGCTTTTTGCCAATTAATGAATTAGCTAGGGATTATCAATCTAATTATAAGCAGAAAATGTTTGTTAATAATATATTAACATTAATTTTAAAACAAATATTGTTTATCCGTTTCTCAGCCATACTTTTCAAAAGCCCGCTTAAATAACATTTGTTAAAATTTAAAATGAATCTTTATTTCACATTACAATACACTGCTATATATTTAATATTAATAATTATAATATTCATATTCATTTATATTAATATAATATTACTATTATAAATAATACATATTATATTAATATTAATATCCAGCGGATTATTGTAATGTGAAATAAAGATAAAACCTTTTAACAAATATTATTATTTACAAAATATGGCTATAAAACGGATAAAAATATTTTTTTTAATTAATTTTAAGAAATCAATATACTAAAATAAGGCAGTTTGAAGGTTTATATATTTTTAACTTCACAAATGTTTGTAAAAATATTCATATTTAAACGGGTTTTTAAAAAATATGTCTATAAAACTGATTAAAAACATTTAAAATTAATTTTAATTAATTAATTATTTACTGTATTAAGGAATTTTGAAGGTTTTTATTTTTAAATTTAAATTGTTTTCGAACACTAAAACTTAAATGCCTTTTTTTCTCTCGATATTATCATGTTTTTCACATCTCTAACTGCATGCCATCTCTAGCACAAAAAACAACAACGCACGCCGCTAACGCGGTTTGGTTGTGAAATTTTTCCAATTTTACTTGTTTATTGATTGCCAAATCAATTTTGATTCACTTTAATTCTTAAAGAGCCCAAGAGCACTTTAAAACGCATCAAAATGATGTACGACAACGAGGAAGGTAAATAAGAGTTGATCAAAAAGTGACAACGTGAAGAGCAAAAGGAACATGGCGGCGCCGGGAGCGCTAGGTCTTCGCTTTATTTTAAAAACGAAATTAACTTTTCGCAGAGCTGTACGAGGAGGAGAACGCGGAGGAGATCTCCCACGAGCTGTGGCAGGAGGCCTGTTGGATTGTTATCAATGCGTACTTCGACGAGAAGGGTTTGGTGCGGCAGCAGCTGGACAGCTTTGACGAGTTCATCCAGATGTCGGTGCAGCGCATTGTGGAAGACTCGCCGGCCATCGAGTTGCAGGCAGAAGCCCAGCATACCTCCGGCGAGGTGGAGACGCCGCCGCGCTTCTCGCTGAAATTCGAACAGATCTACCTGTCCAAGCCAACGCACTGGGAAAAGGACGGTTCGCCCAGTCCAATGATGCCGAATGAGGCGCGTCTGCGTAATCTAACCTATTCCGCGCCTCTCTACGTGGACATTACCAAGACAAAGAATGTGGAGGGCATGGATCCAGTAGAGACGCAGCACCAGAAGACTTTCATCGGCAAGATCCCCATCATGCTGCGCTCAACCTATTGCCTGCTGTCCCAGCTCACTGATCGTGATTTGACAGAGTTGAACGAATGCCCGCTGGATCCCGGCGGCTACTTCATTATAAACGGCTCGGAAAAAGTGCTCATCGCCCAGGAGAAGATGGCCACCAATACGGTCTATGTGTTTAGTATGAAGGACGGCAAATATGCCTTCAAGACAGAGATCCGGTCGTGCCTGGAACACAGTTCGCGCCCCACCTCCACGCTGTGGGTGAACATGATGGCCAGGGGATCGCAGAATATTAAAAAGTCGGCCATTGGCCAAAGGATCATCGCCATTCTGCCCTATATCAAACAGGAAATCCCAATTATGATCGTGTTTCGCGCCTTGGGCTTTGTGGCCGATCGCGATATTTTAGAGCACATCATCTACGACTTCGATGATCCCGAGATGATGGAGATGGTGAAGCCATCTCTAGACGAGGCATTCGTTGTGCAGGAGCAAAATGTTGCCCTGAACTTTATTGGAGCGCGTGGTGCCCGTCCCGGAGTCACAAAAGACAAGCGTATCAAGTACGCCAAGGAAATTCTGCAGAAGGAAATGCTGCCCCATGTCGGCGTCTCGGATTTCTGCGAGACCAAGAAGGCGTACTTTCTCGGCTACATGGTGCATCGCCTGTTGCTGGCCTCTCTGGGCCGGAGGGAGCTTGATGACCGTGATCACTATGGTAACAAGCGACTGGATCTCGCCGGACCGCTGCTGGCATTCCTCTTCCGCGGCCTATTCAAAAATCTGATGAAGGAGGTGCGCATGTACACACAAAAATTCATTGATCGCGGAAAGGACTTCAATCTGGAGCTGGCCATCAAGACCAACATCATAACAGACGGTCTGAGGTACTCCCTGGCCACGGGCAACTGGGGCGATCAGAAGAAGGCCCATCAGGCGAGAGCCGGTGTCTCCCAGGTGTTGAATCGTCTGACCTTTGCCTCCACTCTCTCCCATTTGCGGCGCGTCAACTCGCCCATCGGCCGGGACGGCAAGCTGGCCAAGCCCCGTCAGCTGCACAATACCCTCTGGGGCATGCTGTGTCCCGCCGAGACGCCCGAGGGTGCTGCTGTCGGTCTGGTAAAGAATCTGGCCCTCATGGCTTACATATCGGTGGGATCGCAGCCCTCGCCCATTCTTGAGTTCTTGGAGGAGTGGTCCATGGAGAATCTGGAGGAGATTGCACCCTCGGCCATTGCCGATGCCACCAAAATCTTTGTGAACGGCTGCTGGGTAGGCATTCATCGTGATCCCGAGCAGCTGATGGCCACGCTGCGTAAGTTGCGTCGCCAGATGGACATCATAGTGTCAGAGGTATCAATGATCCGTGATATTCGCGATCGCGAGATTCGCATCTATACAGATGCGGGTCGCATTTGCCGGCCGTTGCTAATCGTGGAGAACGGATCGCTGCTGCTTAAGAAGACACATGTGGAGATGCTGAAGGAGCGTGATTACAACAACTACAGCTGGCAGGTGCTGGTGGCCTCCGGCGTGGTGGAGTACATTGACACCCTCGAAGAGGAGACAGTGATGATAGCCATGTCGCCGTACGATCTAAAGCAGGACAAGGACTATGCCTATTGTACGACCTACACCCACTGCGAGATCCATCCGGCTATGATCCTCGGCGTTTGCGCCTCTATTATACCCTTCCCCGATCACAACCAGAGTCCGCGTAATACCTATCAAAGCGCTATGGGTGAGTTTACACATCTTATTAAAATAGTTTCATGCCGCTTATTCCCCGAACTCTCTCCTTCAAAGGTAAACAAGCTATGGGCGTGTACATCACCAACTTCCACGTACGCATGGACACACTCGCCCACGTCCTGTACTATCCCATGAAGCCGCTGGTCACAACCCGTTCCATGGAGTACTTGCGCTTCCGAGAGCTCCCAGCTGGCATCAACTCGATTGTGGCCATTCTCTGCTACACGGGCTACAACCAGGAGGATTCTGTTATCTTGAACGCTTCGGCGGTGGAGCGAGGATTCTTCCGCTCGGTGTTCTACCGTTCGTACAAGGATTCAGAGAACAAACGCGTCGGTGACCAGGAGGAAAACTTTGAAAAGCCGCATCGCGGCACCTGTCAGGGCATGAGGAATGCCCATTACGATAAGCTCGATGATGACGGTATTATTGCCCCCGGAATTCGTGTCTCAGGCGATGATGTGGTCATCGGAAAGACCATAACTCTGCCCGAAAATGACGATGAGCTGGACAGCAACACGAAGCGTTTTGCCAAGCGAGACGCCTCCACCTTCCTGCGAAACTCTGAGACTGGCATCGTTGACCAGGTGATGCTGACCCTGAACAGCGAGGGCTACAAGTTCTGCAAGATTCGAGTGCGCTCGGTGCGCATTCCACAAATTGGTGACAAATTCGCCTCGCGTCACGGGCAGAAGGGAACGTGCGGTATCCAGTACAGGCAGGAGGATATGGCATTCACATGCGAGGGTCTGGCACCAGATATTATCATCAATCCCCATGCCATCCCCTCGCGTATGACAATCGGTCACTTGATCGAGTGCCTCCAGGGCAAGCTGGGCTCCAACAAGGGCGAGATTGGCGATGCTACGCCCTTCAATGATGCCGTCAACGTGCAGAAGATTTCCACTTTCTTGCAGGAGTACGGCTATCATCTTCGTGGCAACGAGGTCATGTACAATGGACACACCGGCCGGAAGATCAATGCCCAGGTAGGTTTCAAGCAAGGAGTGCGTAAAATATTTATATTTATGATTTTCTTTCCTTTCTCTTCAAGGTCTTTTTGGGACCCACCTACTATCAGCGCCTCAAGCACATGGTGGACGACAAGATTCACTCTCGTGCTCGTGGTCCCGTCCAAATTCTCGTGCGTCAGCCCATGGAGGGTCGTGCTCGTGACGGTGGCCTTCGTTTCGGTGAGATGGAGCGTGATTGCCAGATCTCCCACGGTGCCGCCCAGTTCCTGAGGGAGCGTCTGTTCGAGGTCTCTGACCCGTATCGCGTCCACATCTGCAATTTCTGCGGCCTGATCGCCATTGCCAATCTGCGGAACAACACATTTGAGTGCAAAGGCTGCAAGAACAAGACGCAGATATCGCAGGTGCGACTCCCCTACGCGGCCAAGCTGCTCTTCCAGGAGCTCATGTCCATGAACATTGCGCCGCGCCTAATGGTCAATTAATCACGGCATGTTCGGGCCACTTTATCGTTTTAAGCCGAAAGTTAGCAGTTAATTAATAAATTACCATAATAATGTGACAACTCAATTGGGCCCTTTGTCTGCCGTTTTCTATTATTTGAGGGAGCCTAACTGGAGCGAATGCCCTCCGTGCATTTTAAAGACGCGAACGTGCCGCGAGCTCTTCGGGGCGAAAGTCTGCACGGGTTCAAGAGCTCCCTCCGGACGCCGTAGTGGAATGTGATTTATTTGCTTATTTGGAAATAGCTTATTTTGTTCACAGCCCGCATGCTTCACTTTTTTGGAAGCGGGTACATGGATTGGGTGGTTGGGGTGGCCAGTGGAATGCCGGGTGAATGAATATTATGCTAAACTATGAAAGCGGGTTATCTTCGATTGATAAAGATATATCTGACTAAAGAAATGTTTAATTAGGAATAAATTTAATTATAAATAAATATATGCCATCAAAATATGCTTTAAAATTCCTAGGGCCTAAAATAAGAGTAAATGTTTTCAGCAATTTTATAATTGTTTAAAACTAAATAACAAATATAAAAATGATAAGCAATTAATTAAAAATAAGTAATTAATTAAGATAACAGAGGGTGTGCTCTGCTTTCTTTACATTTAATATTATATTTTATTTTATTTTTTAAAACTTGTCAAGACTCGTAATCTTTATCTTAACCCATTATAATCTCCACTATCCTTAAGTGTATTCCACATTCGACTTTCGAATGAAAGCCTTTCCATTTTCATTTATGTTTTTTGTTTGGCTTTTGTTGCTTTCTTTGATTTTGACGTAATGCCTCGGCCCGCGGTGACGCCCAGTGACAAAAGGGATAAGTTCTTTGTTGTCGGAAGTGTGGGGCTTGGAAGGTGGTGGAGCTGGCGATGGCGATGTCGATGGAGCCGCAGCAGAGCCGCCGCCAATCGACGGAACTGACAGTTATTAATTGCCACTTGACGTGGCGGGAAAAGAAGTTGCTGGCGGTGGTGTTGATACCAATGTTCTGGCTGATGCTTGATGGCCAAGGCGATGCTGACACCCATCAGTCAGCCCCAGCTTTAACCTGAACCCGACCTGGAGCCCCAGACACTCTGAGCCTGTGCTTATGAGTAATTGAAATTGCGTGTAAATCCGCGAACGCAAAGTGGCGCCGATAAGATATAAAAAACCGCCGGCTCGCTCCTGAGGTGAGTATTTATTTATAGCGTCTTAAAAATAACTTATATTACTCCTGTTCCTTCGTCATCTGGACTGATGATCATTTCTCCCCGTTGCTAAACACACTGATGGCGTAGAACTCGGGCACCCGGTACACCTTCAGGCGCTCGTGGCTGAACCTTCCGTTGGTCAAGGCTTTCACATAGAAGATATCCTTGAGGCCCTGCTCCTTTCGGCGCGACGACTTTGTTTCCTCGAGGACGAGACGCTGCTGCTTGGGCCGATAGGCACTGGACTTATCCTGCAGCAACTTCACAAAGATAATGTCCTGGTCGTTGTTTCGCCCTGCCAGATTCCTGGCCTGGTAGAGATTCTCCCGAGGCTGCGGGTAAATGAGCACGGGCTGTATGGGCAACACTTGGCTGGGCGATGTTGGATAGGCCTCCTCCAAGGCAGAGTCTGGTTCTGGGTAGTTCCTAAGGTGTAGAGCAGGCGCTGCCCAGGATATGCTGGGCAGGTACGTCACTAGCAGGAGCAGGAGTGGGCTAAGGATGTGATTTATCTAGTCAACAAAATATAGTAAAAAATGTAATTAATATTAAAGATATCTTACAGGATTTATTTAAAGGTATTTAGATTGTATTTATATCTCGAAATATTAAAAAAAATAATTTAAAGCTTTTAAACGGAATTTTAATATAATAATAATATCTATATTAATAAAATGACAATCTAAAAATGTATCACAATAAAAACAGTTAAATATTATTGAAAATCAGCATCACAAATTACAAAAATACACAATTTTCAAATCTGTTAAATTGTATTTATTCCGTAGATTAATCCCCTTATCTCCTGAAAGTTAGTTTTCTCTGATTTGATTTATTAATTTTAGGAGGCCAATAAAATCCAAGATAAATGATAGGATTATGACACTTCAATTAGTATTAAAACACACAATTTTTTCTTTTTTTTTTCATAGTTTCAAAATGATTTATAACTTTGTCTCGGGTTCTCCGTTTTATCGCACCGATTTGCATATCTAATTGATCTACAAAACTCAGCAAATTAATTGCGAGTTGTGACCAAAGTGAATTAGTTCCAGCCAAAACGCGATTTCGGATCTTTCTATATACTATATATTTATCTTAATGACTTGCTCTTGTCTTTGAATTACCGTTTTCATTGCGTTTTCTAATTCCCAAGCTCAAGTTCGAACTGATATATATATAAATTTATTTTGTGAACCTAATCGGTTTAAGTCTTTCGCCCTTTTTCAGCAGAAATAAATAATGGCGAGTAATAGAAACGTAATATCACAGGCACAGATGGATGGATGGGGCGATCTCAGGCGGCGATCGAGCGCGACGCGCGAATGTCAGAAGCAGACTGGCGTGCGACAAGGCCAAGTTAACTCCATTTACCGCAGAAGCTCAGGTCTTACCAGACTGAAGCTCAATAAAAAACCAACTAAGAGATAAAAAAGAAGGCCTGGGCTGGAGGAAGAAAAAGCAGCAGCAGCAGCACCAGCAGCAGTGGAGGCTACGCAGCTTCGGAGCTGTCAACAAATTGCAAACGGTAGGCAAACATGGACACATAATTGTGGTTAAAATTAACCCATTAATTCGGCTGCATACATTTTAATTTATAATTTTATTGCTTTAACTATAAATAGATATTTTAATTTGCAGTCTTCAAGAAATAGTAGTTTGCATTAAACTAAAAGTTTGATCATTTTTCTAAAGTTGTACCTAATTTAATTGATAATGAACCAAATTAATAAATAATTATACTAAAAATCTTTGACAGATAGCAACCTCAATAGATATTTTAACATTTTAATATTTAAACATTAGGCCACATTGACATAATTCTGTTATGGAAATATTAAACTATATATAGAAATAAACACATATATTTAAATATATTTAAAATATATGATTGAAACACATGTTTGTAACCATAAGAATATGTTATTTAATTTTTAGCAAAGATGGGAAGGTAAAAAATCGTATGATAATAATAATACCAATGTAATTAAAGTGTTAAATTATCACTCTTCAAACGTTAATGGGTTAACGAATCAAGATTTACCTTTATGGGCGGAGATCATTCATTATTTGTGCTATTAATTGATCACTAGGTCGGAGTGTCGATAGGGTCAATGTTATCAGCCAAGCGACGAACAGGCTTTCGGCCCAATCACCTGCGTTTATATTTATGATGAGCTCAAAACTAATTTCCAGCAGTTGCTTACAGGCGAAAAAGTTTATGCGCCGACCGTGTGATGTCAAATTTATTATTATAGCCTCAAGTAAATGGAAAAAATCACATAAAATCGTCTGAAATAAACTTTAGACAAGTAGAAATGCTTAATTAGCAAATATTTGCGCTGCCGCCTTGAGCTTCGGTAAAGAGTTTTGCACACTTTGCCGGATTGCTGTCTTTTGTTTGCCGTTGTTGAGGTTAACAAATAATAATAGAAATTTCTGGCTAACTACTTGTCTGTTGAGGGTTCTGCTGATTGCTGACAAATCAATCATACGCACCGTGGCCAGGCGAGAAAGATGAAAATCAATTACAGCGTGGAGTGCAGAGACCAAAGTTAAATAAATAAATAAGCAGCGGTAACAAGGCCAAAAAGCGAAATTTAATCGCTTTAAATGTGAAATTATGGCCCAAAACGGTAAACAAACAAACACAAAGCCAAGTGAAGCACGAATAATTACAAGTTTGTGTATTGTTTGGGCCAAGCATCATCACAGCCATCTCAGCCATGGCATAATCAAAACAGTTGTCGCCGCGATTTCGCTCTGGAAACTCGATTGATTTGTCGTGATTGATTAATTGCAACTCGAGTCACCCCTTGATTTTTGTCCCCTCTCTCCTTGCACACTCAATACTTTGCTTTCGTTTCGGCCTTGTTTTCGCTTTCGGCCTGGTTCTTTTCGCCCAAAAGAAGCGTCCGGCCGTTAATGAGCACATTCTCATGCTCACCTGGTCTGGCCATCGTGTGAAAGGTGAATACTTATGCGGGGGGAGTCCATCTACCCGATGCTACTGTTTGTGCAAACAAACCTCTCAGAAAAAAGGGAAAGCTTTTTCGATTCAAGAAAGGTGTCGGCATCGATGTTTTGTGGCGCCAGCATTAGCCACAAATTGTGGTTTATGCGTCTGGCCGAAAGCCATAACGATTCGGGGGGAGTAACGCACAGGTATCGTGTATCGTAATATCGGCTTTCGGTTTGGGCCAAAGGTTAATCCCCAACTACAAACAATGAGAGCAAATTTGATTGGCAAAGAAATAATAGAGCAGAGTGCAAATATATTCCCTCCCGAGCTCATTGGTTTTGTATTTTAAATTGTGATTGAAATTGTATAAACTGAATACGTTCTATGATTATTTATTTGTTTGTTATTTACCTTTAATTTATGTGCTGTTTATATGATGTTTTATATAATCCATAAAAAAATACTGTCAAGAGGAGGAAGTTGGCAAGCTTATGGAATTATTCAATGTTTTTATTTTGCAGCTCCTCCGCTTTTTGTTATTTATTTTTTTACTTTTGCCAATTTATTATGCAAGTTATTGTTGTTAGCAGTGGCATTTTGTATATTATTATATCACCAATGTTTTGATGAAAACAAAATGCTAAAAATTAGAGTCAAAAAACAAATTGGAGTGGAGATGAAAAATTAATATTAATACGAAATAGCAAACTTAATTTATTGATTAATATTTGCCATTAGCTTTATATAAAGTTTTTTGGGTTCAACGGAATTTCATGCATAATTATTTTACGAGTTTATTGTGTGGTTTATTATTAAACTCTCATAATCACTGCAAATCAATTATGGACACCAAAGTAAAAGTAAATTTAAACCTTAAATTTAAACCAGGCCGCTTTAAAGCATATTATTAATACATATTTTTATATATTCTTTCAAGAGTTAATCTGTATTATGGCAGCCAATAAACCCAAATAAATTATGCTTCAGTTATACTCATTGTTACTTTTTTAAAACCATTCAAACATTTAATATATTCACCGCGAAATAAATAAATAATCCACATGGCAGTGCCTGTGTGTGCTTTTGCTTTGTGAATAATTCTGATTCTCGTTAAAGAGTGAACACAATCGTAATCCCGAATGGCCGGATTTAAGCGGATATTTCCCTTTCAACACCTCCTGTTCGCTTTTTTCGCACAATTTCCCAGCCTCATTAGCATTGTTAATTGATAACATTTGTGGGCAAGGGGCAATATATAAATTTATAACAAAATAATCATAATTTTGTCTCGAGGAACACAAGGATGTCTGACGAAGGCGTGCTAGTATTAATATTATTATTCATGTAAACGAGCCACTCTTTGTGGCAAATACGAAAGGCCCAAAAGGTGCTTAACTATGAAATACGATGACAAGACAAACGGCGTTTGCTGCGCGTTTTTAATTACCATAATTACATAACTGCACACATACACACACACACTCCGCCATTCTCTGGCACGCACTTACTCACGCACACACGCGTCAGGAGAATCCTGTTGCCCGCGCCTCGAAGTATGCAGCACATTCACCCGGGAAGCAAGGGAGCGAAAGCAGGATTAGTGCTGGCAAGGATTTTCGCAAAAGGGAGCTACAACCAGTGACAGCTAATGTACTTTATGGGGAAATAGCATAAGGAAAGCGGATAAGGATATTTCTAAAATTATAACAACAAATATAAATGTATAATAAATATATATAAATATATTCTCTGCATTTTACATAAACAATTAATTTAACATCTCATATGCTTATTTTATTAATTACTCATATTCATATAGGAAATAAAATGAAAGTACTTACGAAAACCCCTAAACCCAACATATTCTATTCATATTTCTTGAGTTTAAAGCTCACAAAATAATATTTTTTCGCGTGGAAAATCATCTGAACTGACAACTCTGTGCAGGGCTGTGAAGTGGGTTGGGGAAATGGGCTCTTTATTGTTGTTATCGCATAAACTTAAATAGTTTTTGCCAGCCACTTTGCGGCTTTTAAGTTATTTTGCGTGCACCACTTGAGCGGAGCACTTTTACTCCTTCCCTGGTGCTGTCCTCGTGCCAGAGGTCCTCCTCTGTGTTGGTCCCGGGGCCAAGGACCTTTGGCGGGGGATGGGCAAAAAATTTACAGAGACAGTTGGAAACAGGCGAAACTCGAAAGGGAGTTGGGTAGTTGGGGGCTTAGTGGCAGTGTTTGAATGTTTAACTGGCTCCGTTAATTAAATTGCCAGTCTCTCCCTCCCCCCCCCCCCATGGATACTTTTTCACCTGTTTCCTCGGCCGCAAATTAAGTCAAAGTTTCCCATTCCTCTCACTCCTGTCTCCTGCTGTCTGCTGCTGCTGCATATAGTAATTTTGCAATCCAAGCCTTCTTTTGGGGGCTTCCCCTTTGGCGGTCGCGTGGCCGTGCAAAAAAATATAAAAGAGAGAAAGAACCTGGCTAAATGGTTTGCCATTAATTTTTCGTGGCATGTCGGTTATTAACCTGCCTGGCACCGCTTTTCCTTTTGCTTTGCCTTCGTTTTGGCTTGCCCCTCGTTGCAGTCATATTTTTGCAGCCAAAGGGCGTGGAGGCCTAAGGGGCGTGGCTGACACAGTTCGGGAATCAAAGCTGAAAATCACAACTGCTTTTGGGGGTCTGGCAGAAAATTAATTGAAAAATTACTAAACCCAAGGCGGAGTTCGGGAAATTCAAGGGAGAACTTAGAAAAAGTGCGGAAAACTATGGAGAAATATATAAACATATATATACATATATATTATTAAAACTCCACAAATAGCCAAGCTTGGGGATTTGTAAAATTATATTATATAGATGTAATCATACTTAACTCATATTTAAATATCAACAAAATCACATTGCTACTTGGAATAATTTAACATATGTTTTATTTAACCCAATTGCCTTGTTAGGAAAAATGTACATAAAGTCCTTTTACACTTCTGAAATCTTTTAGAAACCCAACTTAGTATTTACCCAACATAAACATGGAAACTATGCCATTATCCTTTCTTTCTAATGAAGCAACATCCGGGTATTACAAAGTGTATAGCTCTCGTAGGGAAAATTTTTCTTCTCCTTTGTTTAGGTTTGTAATTTGTTCTGTTTAATTTTATTGTCGTTGTTGACTCAGGTCCTGGTCTTGGTCCTGGTCGTACACGTGACTGGTCCCGGATTGGCTTAGCTTTTTGGGGAACTCAATTGAATTTCGGTCACATCTTGCCATTGTCCGACAATCGAAATGCATTTTGGCTTTCATAAATAAATAGGTTTGTTAAATTGTCCATGCTCCAGAGGCTTTACAAGGCCATGGTGCTGGGTTGGGGTCTGTCTGCCGTCCGGCTTTGCGTGCACGACTGCCCTGGATATCCTGGGTCGGTTTGTCACTGGATTTGAATACGCTTTCGATGCTCATCACGTCAGAAATTGCCTAAAGTCGGCAGGAGTTGGGGTCAGGAGTCTGACAGTCCTGAAGTCCTGAAGTCCTGGAGTCCTTTCCAGACCTTGGATCAAAGGCGCATTTAAGCAGCTTACTGCAAAATGAAAAGCGATTGAAATTTTCATGAGTTTCTAGTGCTGACACTGCCTTCCTCCCTCACGTCCCAAGAACTTTTTGCGAACAGCAATTAGCCGAATATCCTGCAACTACTAGATGTGAAGGACAGTCGTAACTGCAAGTAATTGATTTTCGCCATCAGTTTGATTTCCAATTTTCTGCCATTACACCCCCCAGTCTAAACTCAAGTTAAATGTGGCCGAAATGCCGGCAGCAGCTGCAAACATGGCGAAAAAATCCCTCAACTTTGATTGCGAATTTCTTTCTGCCTTTTCACCGAAACAATTTGCAGCTTCCCCGCGCCGCAAAATCCACAAAAACAGCTACAGCTTGCCCCTCCCTTTTTTGCATACGGTCTTTTTTCTAATTTTCCGTTGCAGTTTTCACTCGTTTTCCCGTTTTATTTTTTATTTTGTGTCGGTATATTTGCTATTTTTTGTACGCATGCCGGCATGCTTTGAACGGATTCAGGGAAGGATTTATAAGGATTTAGGGGAGTGCATTTTGAGATATTCAATTTGTATTTGGATTTCGAGTTAATCCTGATATTTATTAAAATATTTATGAACTATTTTTTGTGCATATATCAAGAGAAAAGATTAAAGAAGTCTTTTGATGTGTCATTAAATGTTAAAACAAAATTTCACACCATCAAAATCCGAAACCGCTCCTCTTTCATTTGGCATTCCTCTAGATTTTCTTATTTTTCAGATTTAGTGGGTGTCTTGTTTTTTTGTTTTTTCCGGAGCCGGAAAACTGGCAAAAGTGTTGCTTGCAAATGTTTACAGTTTAGTTGTGCGGATGTGATAAAAACAATTTGATTGCAAAATAAACTGCGCACAGCATCGAACTTGCTAAGAGAGCGTACAAAAAGAAAAATAGCTGGAAAATTTGGTGATTTTGCGAATGGAAAATGCCATCGGTATTTTCGGGCCAGATCCCAGAAAGCAAGGCTTGAGGAGGAGCAAGCCTGCTGAACCGGAATGCGGATGGGAAATGTTTGATTGAGTCCCTGTTTGAATTTGATTTGATTTCGGACATTGGCAGCCGGCAGCCGGCCGTCCATAAAAGGAAATTCTCTCGGAGAAAACTGAATTTCAGCTCTTACGCCAGGATTATTTCACTTTTCAAAAGTCTACTCTCTCCCTCTATATTTTCCCCTTAATTCGGTTTTTGGAGCATTTTATGGCTGCACATTCCACAGATGAGTGATGCCTGATTGCACTTGGGTTCGTTTGCGAATGGATTGGAAATTGGTTAATTGGCTTGTGCATAGCTGGCACTCTATTTAATGGTATCTTTATGCAATTTAAAGTAAGCTTGAACTTGTATTACAAAATGTTTAACTATGAAATGGTTTTTAATGTTGCTTAAAGGCAAAAATTACAAGAATTGACTAAGAAAATTTAATTAAACAAAAGTTACACGTTTTCTTTTGTAAATAATTTGTAATAATTTCCTAAAGATGCTTCAATTTTAGTTTAAGCCAGAAGCCTTTTATATATTGCTTTAAATTTGTAAAAAAATCATTTTTCATTTCATTTAAACACCAACTGCTTACAAATCTGCTTATCACTCCTGAAAATTCAATTGAAATCAGCACAAACAATTCCTTTTCAGTTGCTCTTTTATCGGAAACATTAAATCTGCCCTTTTCTGCTTAAATCTACTTGAATTCATTCATAGAAATGGTAGAAGCGGCGCTCGTGTTAATCCTTTCCAAGTTAATCTGCGTCAAGCCAAAACGTGGCCATTATCCTTGCCGGTTCTTCTGTCCTTCTGTCACTTCCTCCAACTGACCGCCTGTCTGTCCGTGGTAAGTTATGTGATTAATGGCAACAAAATGGTGGGGCGACGAGGAGTGGGGGGTCGACGTCCTCCTTCTATGAACGACTAATTACATTGCGTCGGGCACCCGACAACAAAAAGGGTACAAAAAACTCATTAACTCACTTGCAACATGTCCTAAATATGTACATAATATTCATAATAGTTTCTCCATTTTCCGGCTTTCTTTTTGGCGAAAAGCGTATGCCAGGAAAGTTGTAAAAAAGTAAAATAAGTAATTCTAGGAAGAACAGAAACTGATTTGGAATAGGAACAGGAAAATGTTTTATTTAATATAAATTTAATTTGATTTACTAAATTATGAGTTTATATTGTATGCAAAGCTTTTTGAATGGAATTCAAATTTATTGTATACAATATATTTATTTATTGACTTTTATTGAGCTCCTAATTTGACATTCTGTTCCCAATCCTGCTCTTAAATCAGCTTTTAAATATATTATTTAATAATTATTTATTTAATACGGAAATATACCCATTTTCTGCCCTTCTTCCAGGGTATCATAACTAAAACACAAGGAAAATAAAAACGCAGAATGTGCGCCTCATAAGCGCTCTAACTTTTCTGCGAGTGTGTTGCCTTTTTACGCCAGTCGGGTGAGTGGTGGGTGTTTCGGGGATATATCCTTGTGACTCCACATATTCGCATTACACATGAGCGGGTGTATTTGCGAGTGTGGCACACATGTTTTACATGAATCACAGTTAGTGCGGCGGGATGCTGGCGAGCTGGAAATGTATGTGTCTGTTTTGCAAACCACAAACGTGGCAACAAAAATGCGGGCGCCCTCAGTAACTCAGGGTGTGTGTGTGTGGTGTGTCCTGTGAAAAGTGACAAAAGCATTGACAGGAAACAAAAACTGTCCGCGCGGCCAAACACAAATAAAGCCAAAAATAAAACAAGAAACAGAAACAGATGCAAAGCGCTGCCAAAGAAAACTTTTTTTTGTGGCCAAGGATCATGGTCACGGTCGCCCAAGCAGATAAGATAGGACCTGTGAAGGGCTCAGTGAAAGGACCCCTCGATATAGTCTCGGGCGAAACTTGAACGAGAATGTGGCTGCCAACTTTTATTGATGGCCAACCGCAAACTTTAGGGGTCACTTCTCTGAGTCGACTTTTGACCTTTCTAGAGCTGGCAGTTTCTGGCGAACTAAATGGCCAAGTTAGCTATTAAGTGACTCCTCATATGAAGGGCTAAAAATAAATTTGTAATATTAAATTAAAGCCTTAAATGTTCTATTTATTGTATGGATATTTGGCTTATTTGCTTCGTGCCTTTCTGTTCTGCAACTGAGCTATTCTTGAACATATTTATTTCATTGACCACTTGACACCACAGTTGAAATGAATCAGGTTGAGCTTAAGGGAACCACCCAGGACAGCACTATCCTTATCCGTTCCAGCATCTGAATGTGGGATTTCTGTGGGTGAGCTGGAGGTAGCCAAGGAACTAACTGGTGTTGCTGTTGCTTCTACAACTGTTTCTGCTGGTTTTTGTGTGCTTAGCCAACTGTCAAGCGACTGTCAATTGTTAATTAAATGTATACCCTCGGCAGCTGCTGCCACCACCAAGCTCACTTGATTTGTTTCGGCCATAGAGTATAATTACACAAAGAAAAATATAAATATGATGGGAAAGCATTTAAAAAAAACAATTAAAGAACAATATTTATTTATTTAGAGTTATTGATAGGCTAAAAATTTAAGAAAACTGCTTATGCGGAGGAGCTTGTGAAAATATCTTATTTTCTCTTTATTTAAACTAAAATACAAATGTAGATTAATAGATAAATATTCAAAAAATATATATATATTCTCCCAAAATTTCTTTCTCTGCTCTCATACATAGCGACTGACTTTTGGGACTGGACCTCAGAGGCTGTCACACTCCCTTTCCGATTTCCCACTACGCATTTCCCGTTTCCACTCACGAACATTTGCAAATACATTTATTGCGAAAGTTTGCCAGGCGGCAGCAGCATCTAATTTGTGTAAGCTTTATGTTAATATTGTTACGGTCCTGACAGTTTTATTGCCCCGAACTAATAACTTAATTGACAATTTGAGATGGCAGCAGCGGGGTGGGGCCTCATCGCACCTGTTGTGCCTGTAATGTTCGTAATTTATGAACTGAAACATAAATAATCGGCTCAATTGATGCTGCACAATTTGATTTATTAATTTTCGACCTTAACTCAGTGGGTGGAATAATCGAATAACGAATGAATGATGACAGGAGGCCCTCCGCCTTAACCGTCGGATCCCCCGATCAGCTGCAGGAAGTCCATGAATATGTTGACCACATCCATGTAGAGATTGAGAGCGGCAAAGATGTACTCCTCGGGACTGATCGAATAGCGATGCTTGCCGCCCATCATCATCTGGGTGTCGAAGACCAAATAAATGGAAAAGAGCAGGGCGGACAGGCAGACGAACACCTTGCTTAACACGGAGCTATTCACGAACATAGTGACGAACCCGAAGAGCAGCAGGACCAGCAGGCAGGACACCAGCATGCCGCCCATCATGGTGAAATCGAAGCGCGTCTGCAGGGCAAAGGCGGTGAGTCCCAGGCAGACCACTGCCGTAATCACCACGGCCATGAATACTTCCTTGGGGGCATAGCGACATGCCGCCACGCTGACCAGGAAAGACTGGGCCGCGGAGATCATCATCAGGAAGATAAAATTCGTGGGCGTCCGGCGACGTGCGCCCTCGTTGCAGGTCAGGACGCCGAGGGTGACCAGCATAACCACCCAGGAGAGCAGGAATAGGACCCTACTTTCCTGCACGTACAACTTGATGTCATTGTCGCAGGTCAGCAGCGCCAAAAGGCCCAGAGTGCCCATCAACTGGGCGAGCAGGATCAGGTACACCTTTCGCACGAATCCCCTGCGGATGCTGTCGTTGCTGAAGCCAAGGCCCTTCGGTCTTTGTCCCTCCTCATCAGCGGGCTCCATGTCCGAGGCATAGGTAGAGTACTGTCGTAGGGGGATGCAGTTGCCACATGGCACAGGATCTCCTCCGACTGCCTGCATGATGATATTCAAGCTATAAAAAAACTGGTATATGTTACTCGTTTCCTGCGGAGAGATTAGAATTAATCTGACACTGGGCTTGGGATATGAAAGAGAAGTCAAAGGATACTTTGAAAATATCTTACGAATTTTTGCAATTTTATTTATGTGCTCTCAACTAATTTTTAAATATTTAATATTTATCTTGGGATCAATCAGCATTGGTTTTCTTTTTTCTTAAATTACATTTCTCCTGTAAACTGTTTCCCTAAGCTGGCACTTACTTTGGCTGGATGGGTCAACAGTTTATGGCTTGATCTTGGCTCGACTGGATTACGGAGGCGGCAACTACAACTACAACAACAGGTGGCACTGAAGCACCACCACAACCATAATTCAGGGGATTCCCTTTGGCTGCGTATGTATTTTCCTCTCTCGCTTTTCGCTTCTGCGCGGTGTGGAAATTCAGCAAAAAGCAGAGAGCTTTCTGTGGCTTTTCGCTCGGTTGCCTGAAAACGTATCACCGTGGCATTCAGTACTTTCGGCTCCTTTGTAGCTAGAGTGGTCGAAAAAAATATGTAGAGTCGAGTGAGGAGTGCACTTGGCATTTTCTGATTGCCTGGCCACGTCAATTCGACGAAGTTCGCTCTGACGTCCTTTTTTTGTAAAACATAAAAAGACTTTTATCCGGAAATCTGCGGTGAATATTCAAAGGGGGCCAAAAATTAGGCACAAAAATTAGCTAGACATAGGCATACCTTTCGGGGCACTCACTTGCTCATACCTAACCGAAATCGAGGGCACTTTTTGTGGCACACATCAATCAAAATGCCATTTAGTGTGCTGTCCTCTAGGCAGGGATTAGAGCCTCTGCCACCGGCACGACACGTGTTGCGTTTTAAAGTTAAGCACACACTACAGGTCCCCCCTTTGTTCTTTTTTTAAAGCCTCCAAGCTTTTGTCGAACAACTATCAACAAGTTTGCTTTTTTGTCTCGACGTTATTTGTATTTTTGTTGTTTTTTCTTTTGGGGGCAAGTTAAGCCCTAAGCTGGTGTGCGTCACGTGTCGCAAGTTGCCAGTTTTGGCAAGGACTCCTCCTGGCTAATGAAAACAACCTCTCATCCTTGGTAGAAATCAAAGGGAGACCAGAATGGGACAGAACAAAAGGCGGCAGCCACTTTTTAAGACTGGGCGTGGCTGGGTCTGCCATCTATCAACACTTTTGAAACTTTAAATGAGTTTTCGAGCGACATAAACTTTGCCTGGTTTGGACCCCGAAAAAACCACACCGAAAAAAAACCAACCAAAACAGAAACTAAAATGAAGTCACTGCGGAAATGAAACAATGTCCCAACAATTGGGCTGCCACAACATTTTAAAGTGGTTTTATGTTCTCTTTAAAATCAGCTAAAAACTAGGAAGTAATTTTAGGAAATTATATGCCATTTTTACATAGCAATGAAATTTATTTATATTCAAGTAAGGTTTATTTTAGGTGTGAATTTGTTGTTACAACTCCATGATTGAGAACCCCATTTAATTAGATATTTCTCAGTGTGGATTTAGCGCAAAATCGATGACAAAAAACCGAGAGAGACGGCCAAAATGATGGTCAGGAGTACCAGTACTGCGAAATAGCCGAGAAGAAATGGACCACGAGTCAGTGATTCTGGCTTAACAAATGCTAAACAAGCCGTGAACAACAACACAGCCAGGACCACGAAAAAGCGGTGACTGGCAACAAAATATTAAGCTATATATAGCGCAGTATTTACTTCCTTTTTCGGGTGCGAGAGCCATTGCAGTTTAATCTATGCAAATCCGCAAGAAATCTCATTTTGCGGATTTAAAGTTGATAAAAGAGTGCTGCAGCCGTCCGCTTTTGATGGTGAAAAGCAGGACAAGAACAGGACTCGCGCACTCGCAAAAACCACTCCACGATTCGTGTGAACTCAATTCTTTTCGACATTTCCTTTATTTTATGCATTATTATACAGAATATTTTATTTTTATTCCCCATTTTATATTCGCCTTGTTTGTCATTGTTGAATTTTTATCCATGGCCCTCTTTTTTGGGGCCCGAGTCCCAGAGCAATCCTCAACCCTTCGCCGGGGTCATTAAAATTTACAATTCGCCAAGGGCAAGAAACTTCAGTGCAGGAGCAGGACTCTGCCTTACTTTCTTCCTGTGATGCAGTCAGTCAGCGCGCTCTTTTCTGGGTCTGTATCTGGGCCACAATTAATTTTAATTTTTCGAAAAATACATTCGTGGTTTGTGCCTTGGAGTCAGTTTTTTCATTAATTGAAGAAAGTTGAAGTGTTTAAAATTTAAATACTTGTAGTCGATGAAAACTTTATTAACTATTTTAATTAAATGTAAATTTAAAATAAATGTTTGATATCTCCAAAAATTATATGTAAATGCTTAGTAATTAATTTGTATGAAATTATGTATAATGAATTGATGAAAATATTTCCCATAAATATATTTCTAAGCAAACAAATATATTTCTATAAGATTCCTGGCATTTTTTAGCAGACATTGTCCTTTTGCCAAGTTGGTTCACAATCACAAGTCGAGTTGAGTTTGCCTCTTAGTCACCGTTGAGTCCTTTGAACGTTTCAAGGAGTCAGCGACACCTTGCCAAGTTGATACACAATATTTTGTGTTTATGCTGCCATTTGCATAGTGCACTCGCATTCCAGGACACAGAGCCATAGTCAGAGACGGAGCCTGGGGCCTGTGAAATGCAAATAGAGGTAGCTTAACGCCCCCTATGGTTCAACGACTCTCCCAGAATATCGACAAAAGTGTTTAATATGCTGCACATTGTGCTGGTACTCGCCGCCGGCTGCTTGCAGTTCACAATTTTCCAGAGCTAGAAGGACCTCCACCTACGCATCCTTCTGCCAGTCCGACCAAGCACAAATATTTTTGGAGCAAGCTAAAATATTTGCCAATAAACATAGAGAAAGACCAAGAGTGGCAAAGTTTAACCGCAAAATGTTCGTAAAGTTCATGGCCATTGGCTCATCATCATCGAACGTACTCAGACAGAAGGATCCCCCTGAGATGAGGGACAATCAGTCAGTTGACAGGACTAACAGCTGCTGATGCTCCTTGCTCCTTGTGCAAGTTTTGCTCTTTTCTGATGGCACTTTGAATTTGTGGAATTTATGCTCGAAAGCCGAAAGTTTCGTCTCGTTTAATTGAAATTTAACTTGGCCTCACCCGACACTTGTTTGTTTTGGCTATTTTTCAGTGGCTTTCGTTTAATTGAAATTCATTTGGCAAATCCGCCTTCTGGCAGATGGCGAGATACAGAGAGCTCTGCATACTCTTACTTTTAAAGCCATTCCAATTATTTCTTATTACCTTCTTTGAGAAGTGCAATTTCCTTACAAACCTGCCGGTTGCAGCCAGGAATTTGGATATCCCGGGAATTATCCTAGTTATCATAACTTTGTAGTTTTCAACATTTTTTCATCAATTATTTTAATATTTCCGAATTTTGTTTTTAACTTTACAGTTCATTTGCAAGGGTATATACTTCGGCGAACCGAAGTTAGTGTCCTTTCTTGTTTTAGTATTCATTTAATCCTTTATGGCCACAAAACTGATGACAAATGCTTATCCTTTGGGGCATTAAAAAAGGCAATGAAAATAGATGATGGGATATTTGTAAATCAATCAACGGACACATTGAACACTTCACTCCACATACTTTTTGTGTTCCTGGGTTTATTTAGTTTTTAATTTCAAATAAATTGCTTTCGGTTCCGTTTTTCTACTATTATTCTGCCAAAAGGGATTACTTAACAAAAAGGAGAAAAAGTAAAGCGATTGCAACTGGGCTCGGTCTGAAAAGTCTCTGCATAAATTGACCTTTCAAAATTTAATTTGTATTGAAAGGGCTTAGAAAATGTATATTTAATTATTTTGATAGCTTCTCTAGGGATTTAAATGCTTGATTTTTAAAAAGAACACAAGGACTAGTTCATGAATAAATTGTACAAAAACTTCTCTACAGAAAATATTTTACACCAACTGACTCTCTTATGTTTATTTCCTTCTCCTCAGATTCCTTAGTAAATAATAATATTTAAAAGTTAAAATATATTTTCCGTCTAAAATGTCTCCCCACCATTTCCCCATGGACGCCACACGACTTGAGGAAAACAGCGGAAGTGCCATCACAAGGCAATTGCTTTTGGGATTTATTTTTATTTGGGTTTTTGAGTATCTCAAAGAAAAAAAAACAAAATAAAAATAAGCGAATTCTTCCGTGCTTGTTGGCATGCATGCATGAATAAATATTTTATTGCACACACACGAGCACTGGGGGGTCGTTGTGTCAGGGAAGAGCCGGGAAGCTCATAAAAAGGAAAGTTTTGTTTTAGGTTTATTATTATTATTGTATGTGTAGTTGAGGAGAGCATAACATACATATCACAAAGCGCAGTTTTTGTTGACAAGCCAAAGGAAACCCGGAAAATCAGGATTTAGGGGGCACCAAACTGCAGGTACTCTTTATTCCGTAGGTTAAGGCACTAATGCAGCACAGAAAATTGCACTGCAAATTCGAATAAAATTTGTGAAATGCCAGTCTAGGGGGTTCTCCTAACTTTGGTCCACAAACAACACCCTACGCAGTTGGGAACTCTAGGAGTGTTCTGGCATTGGTGCCCTTTTTCTGGCTGACATTTCCTTTTTAGCCTTTAATGGAATCGTAAAGCTTTTGGTAACAAAATGTTTGTTTCACTTTCTTTCTTGTCTCGGCAAAAGGGCAGCAGCACTGCACTGCAGCTAAATTTTTTTCAAAAATATGGAATTTTAAAAATTAGCTTCGTTTCTTAAAACTAAAAAATGAGAATTTTTGGATAACAGTTGCTCACATCTTAAGACAAAATAAGAAACAATATTTATATTTAATTTTAGTTTATTTTAACACAAAACTTCTTAATAATTGGTTCACAACAACTAAAAAGTAGTAAATAAAAGACTTTGGCAACGAACTTGGCTGCAGATTTGTTCTGAAAGTGTCGTAAGCACGAAAGCGCCATCTAGCGGTCACAGTTGGAACTATAGCTTGTTGACGAGAGAAAGAGATAGAATGAGTGTAGAACGAGCAAATCCATCGCTCTCATTCCCTCTCTTTCCCCTCGCCCACAAGCTGTAGTTCCAATTGTGGCCGCTAGATGTCTTTTTCGTTGTTACAGCCCTTTTAGAATATGTTTTAAAATACGTTTTACCAGTAAATGAGTCATTTCTGACGCCAAAGCCCTACATTTTCATGATCAGCATAAACAGGAGAATAATTCTAGCCACGTTCTGAAATTTTAAATCGCAAATTGCAAAAATGAAAAATCATATTTTGGCCAAAAATAAGAGAATTTTAATTCGGAAAGCATTGCTGTGTTTGTTTTTTTTTTCCTTAACAAACCAAATTATTAATAAATTTTTTTTTTTAATTTTTAACAATTTAAACAAATTACAAATATCATTTTTACTCGGAACATGGCTAAAAAAGTTTATTATTCGAAAATGTCTTTTCAGCACTCAATTAAGTGAATTTTCCTTTAAGTGCACTCAAAGCTACACCCACTCCGCCACCCACACAGCAGAAACAAGCCCACACACTCACTCGCATTGACGACGCATGGCGCGCTCTCCGATTACATTACCGCGTTGCTCATACGCAGCGTTGTCGCCGGGGCGAATTTGTGCATTAATTAGAGCAACTCTCGCGACTGGCAACTGGCAACCGAGAACTGGCAGCTTGGAAAGGAATCGCGTGCCCCGCGTGCTGCACGTATGTATTATACAAGCGAGTAAGTGTGTCGACTTGACTCCGCTCGCGCGGCAATTAAAATGTTGCAATCGAATATTCATTAAAGACCAATTTGCAGTGGAAGCACATCTGGTATTTTGGCATTATGGCAGCTTAAAACTGGAGCAATGCGAACCAAATTGGGGGAGGGGAAAACTCTTAGAAGCAGGTGCCGCTGCTGCGGAACGGACATCCTTTGACAGCAAAACGAAATCTAAAATTCGCCAGCTGCTCGAAAATTTTGCAAAAAGTGCCCGAAGCCGGGCCAAGAAACTTAAGCGGCAGAGAGAAATATTGTATAGAAGCAGCTTAATTTGGACAGTTCTTAGGAGGAAAGTTTTTTGGCGGGGCCTCGCAAATCTGCCGGCATAATTATTATGAATTATGCAGCAAAATAACTTGGCCCCGATGCTAATGGACCTGGCCCAAGGGCGCCGGCCGGGACTTCCTGCTCCCTTTTAGACGAAGGTATAGTGCAACTAATTGACAAATGATGATAAAGTGTCTCGGACAGCCCTCCAAAAAGGAGCACTCCTGAAGTGACTACTACTCTCTGCCGCACTTTATGGTACAATATTTCCTTAACGTGGCCGCCCTCCAGTCCAGTCCAGCCTTGGCCTTCGCCGCAGTTTTATGTCTGATAAAAGCTTTGTTTGTGCTGACGGAAACGGATGTTAACTGCCACACCGAATGGCCGCTGACATGACCAGCGGAGGGTGAAGCTGGCCACTGAGAAAAATAAAAGGAATCAAGGGAAATGAAACGAACGAATTTTGAAATCTAAATGACATTTTAACGTTGCGATAAATCATTATTATTTTTAAATATATCTAAGAGGAAAATGTTAAAAATTTAATACGAAATCTTCTTTAAATTTTTAAATTCATAGTTATTTTATTTCTCACTTCAGCTTATGCATTTATTTTATAGACTGTAAGGACTTTCGCCTTCATATATTTTCCTCCGTGCATCGTTGTACATATATTCCCAGATGAGCGAGAATAATATAGCTTGGTCGGCACCAGCCTGAATAAATATTTGCCGGTATTTTTTGTTTCTTTTTTCCAGGGTATCAGCGGTGCTGTAAAGGCCCCTCGAGAGCCGACTCAACTTGTTTGATTTATGGAGTGCCAAAACGCATTTACCTTTGCCGCTTTCTCGCTCGCTCCATCTCTCTGTCTACCTGGCCATGTTGACTTTAAAGCGTCAAATTAAAAATCCCATTAAATAAAATATTTAACAAGGGTTCGCCCCAAAATATCGACCCCGCAATGTCCAATGAATTATGCAGAGGCGGAGGGACGAAGGATTTCATACCGCCAGCATAATTGTGAGTATTTAAATCATCTCCGCATCCCCAGCATCCCTTCCTCACTGTCGCAAAATCGTTGGCATATTTTTCAGCGAAAGTGCCACAATTTTGAAATATTTGTAGGCCAAAAATACATAAATGTGGTCCCCTCGCCAGCTAAGTGTCCTATCAAATATTACCGCAACGGACACCGGTGCTTCATATCAGAAATTTGTGGCGTGATTTATCAGGCTTTATTAGTCGGTTTTACATTTTTGTAGCCGCGATTTTAAAGCATTTTTTTGTCTAAGTTTTGAGGAAATATTAAAGCTAAGGTATGAGCTAGGCAAGAAAATATTAGACAAATTTTTGATTTTCTTAAATAAAGTGATTTTAGGTCTTTATTTTGATCAAATTAAGTATGCATCATTTTACATTCAGCATGGAATATAATTAAATTTTATACTTTGTAATTTTGTGTATTAACTTAGCTCAGTTGAATCTTCTTTATTTTAATATATTATTGCCTTGAGTATAAAACCTTTTTTTATGACTTTCCCTGAACACCTCAGTTTTGTCCTTTCACAAAGGTAAAGAGAGATTCACTTTTCTTTGCCTAATTTACGCTCTGAAATAATTCAGGCTGAAAATGAACTTTTTTGCATTTTTGCTCTTCTCTTGTTAATTGGCCTAATTTGTATAATTAAAAATTTGACCGTACTCCTTGTGTAAATTTGAAACCTTTGGCGGAGGGACTAATAAATTGGCTCAATTTGAGTCCGGACTCTGGAGTCCCTTGGGTTGGAATAGGTAAGCCCGCCGCTCACGGGGATTTCCACAGGGATATGTGGTAATACAATGCATTTTAGAGAGCAGACACTGTGAGAAATAATATATAATAAATGAAGAAAATATTTACAATAAGTGAAGGAATATACAATAAAGAAAAGCCTTTAAATATCTATAAATGTTATCTTAAATTGTATTATTTAGTTTACTTTTTAATTTAGTTAAAAGTATATTTTACAGAATTATTATAATAAATTAGTATAATAAATTCCTTTATTAAAAATTGGTGCCTACTTTCAGATAAAAGTACAAAAGCGATCAAAACGAAAATTGATGTATTAATTATCTTTTAATAAATTTATATTTAATCTTTATTATTATTAAAATAAACTGTATTTAATATATTTTACTATTTACTAGAATAGCCAGTGAGTCTTGGCCACTTATCAGCCTTAGTTTAAGTTGGCCAATTCCCACCCAGTTGCTGATTTGTGGCCGTTGCCTTTGCTAATCAGCTTAGGTATTTTGCATATATTAACATTCGCCATTAATTTACTATTATTCAGAGTGCGTGTGTGGGTTTCTGTCGTTATCTAAACCGTTATGAAGTACTATTGCCCCCTCAGTCCTCTCTGGCAGAGAGATCCCTGTGCGTGCCTGCCATTTAATTAACTGCGCACAGACAACATTTTCAATCCCGACTATAGCTATCTCCGCCGATGTCATTGCGGCCAGGGGGAATATGAAGTGGAGTTGCCATTCCATTGGCAATCTGAAATCTGAAATCCGAAATGCTGTTATAATAACGCAAACAAGCTGTTGGGGGGCTTACAGAATTTAATCCTCTGTCTGTCTGTCTGTGGGGCGGCGGCACTAAAAACTAATTGAAATTGCCATATTTCATGCATAATATATATGTACAAGGGAGCAAAACCCGAGATAGAATCTTACATAACATAACATAACATTTGATAATACCATTTGGATTTTCGTCGCATTATAACTTGCGTGTGTCTTTTGGATACACTTAACTTTGCTTAACTTGAATGAAAATTCAATTATGGCGACAGGTTGTGAGGCAAATGTGAACATAAGATTTGACATATTTTAAGTTATTGGAAAGATTTTTCAAGCTGAAGTTTGACTTCAAAGCCTTTTGAATGCCTATTAAATGCGAGAGGAAAATATAATAGAATATTTGATTTTCCTGAGAATGTAAAAAAGGTACACGTAGGATAAAATATATATATATTCGACCAAAGCTTTTGTCATCTGAATGAGTTTACATAACATTTGGTAGAGTCATCATGAGCAGAGCCATCAGCTCCTTGAGAAGTAACTTTAACAAATAATATCTTCGCCTGGACCTCGGTCGCCCTTGCCTCTTCTGGGAGCCTGGCTGATCAGCAGCCCCGGCCCTGCCATGAGATCCCTGCGCCGGCGCTCGAACACGTTAAGACCATCTGGTCCTTTTGCAGATAGCTTGGGTGGTCGCGGGCGTGGATCCTTGCCCTCGTCCGGATTCCATGGACGCTTCAGGACGTTCTTGGCCTGCAGGTATTTAATCATATCGGGACCCTTCTTTTTCTTTTCCAAAGCAGCTCTTTCTGCCTCCTTGGCCGCCTTGGCTGCGTCCTGAGCGGGCTTAAGGAACCTCTTGGGATACCGCACCGGGATCGGTCCGCTTTTACCACCCTGGCCTCCCTTGCCGTCCTTTCCACCCAGACCACTTAGAGCACCTAGACCACCCTTCATGCCTGGGAAGCCCTTCCAGGCTCCGCCACCAAGGCCTGCGAGGCCTCCAAACCCGCCAGGGCCCCCAAAGCTGCCGGGACCGCCACCGCCCATTCCACCACCGCCCCTTCCGCCACCGCCCATCCCGCCACTGGCTCCTTGTCTCCGTCCGCGTCCAGCGAACATTCCTCCGCCTCCGCCTCCTCCTCCAAATGCTGCAAATGGGCCTCCAGCCCCTGCACCACCAGCTCCTGGGCCCCCTGCGCCCCCACCCCAGGCATTGGCCGACCGGATCAAGCCGCAGGGCATAGGATTAGGACCGTGTGGTCCGCCGCCCGCCAGCCCGAAGACGCCGTCCTCGAAGACGATCTCGCCCGGCCAGCCAAAGGCGGTGCCCATATAGCGATCCCCGAGAGCGCAATCGAATCCCCGGTAATACGGTTGCACCTGCATCGGATACTTTGGCGGTGGCGGCAGCTGGTCCTTCTTTGACGTCTGAGTGCCGTGGTTTACGGTCGGAGGAGGGATAGGTGGCGGGTACTTTTGCTCCGTGCCCGCCGCCGGGGTGACATCGAAGTCGTACTCCATGTCGCTCTCGCTGGTATCGGTTAGTACCAGATGTTCGGATGCGGGCGGAATGAGGTGACGCCGGCACTCCTTGTCCAGGGCCTGCCTTAGGTGTCTCTTTTCGTCGACATTGCGACAGGTGCACAACATCAGGGACTTATGGCAGGTGCACTTGCGAAAGCCCTTCTCCTTGAGCTTCCGCTTGATCTCGCGCAGCGCCACCGCCAGATCGCTCTTCACGATCCGGAATGTAATGGGTTTCTGACGGACGCCGAGGGTACCCAGCGGACGCAGCGTGATGTAAATGGCGCCGTCCCTCTTGCAGATGTGCAAGACCGGGGCGGCCAGCTCCTTTTCGCGCTCCAGCGCCTCTGTCTCTTTCAGCTGGGCATCGGCACTCTTGTCCGGCGATTGCTCCAGGAAGAACTTCATCAGGTTCTTGATGGGCTTGCGTATGGCGCCCGGCCGCCAGCCCAGCTTCTTGGCCTCCCAGCTCTTGCTCCAGGCCCAGCCATGGTTGCGGGACACGCCGCCCGCCTGACCGACGCACTTTTTGTGCCTGCTCGAGATCTGTCCCTTTTGGCTGGGCGGCGGGATGTACACAGATTTGGGTGTGGTTGCCTGCTCTTTCGTCCCCCCTGTCGCTGCTTGGTTCTCAGACTTCTTGGTGTCCACTGTGCCTGTGGGCGTCGCAATTTTCACTGGCTTGGGCTCACAGTTTTCATCCAGATTGGATATCTTTTTGGTATCCTTGATGTCGTAGAGGTCGCGCAGCTCAGAAAATACCTTGGCCAGGTAGGGACGGCAATCTTCAGAGCTCTTGTTCACCACACAAAAATCCTCCGACTCCCTTGGCTCCGGCTTGGGGCACTTGGGCGGTAAATTCCTGTCCGACTTGAAGATGTCGGCGCAGGTCTTCCGGATGCGGCAGTGGGCGCACATCTTGCCGTACTTGCAGGTGCAGCGGCATGGCGGGCACTCCTCGTCGGCAGCGGCATCAGATTTTGCCTGCATGGCCTTCTCGCAGGGATTCACACAGTAGTCCTCCACCGTGGGCGGCGGCTTGCCCAGGTACTCTAGCAGGACCTGGTCGGCGGAGACCTTCTTTTCTTTGTGTCGCTCCTCCACCACGGGCATGGGCTTGATGCCGCACTTGGGGCAGGAGGCGAACTTGGGCAGCCAGGACATGTTGGTCAGGCAGACGGGACAGAACCGAATGGGCTTGATGTCCGGCATAGGCTGGCCATCGCAGTCGGCAATCGGCACCGGGATAAGATTACGGTCACAAAAGTCCGGCACATCTTCATCCGCCTGGTAGGCGGGCATGTAAACGAAGCAGGGCTTGTTCGGCGGCTCCGGCAGATCGATCAGCATCGGTGGTTCCGGTTTCTGGCAGAAGCAGGGATCCATCCCAAAGGCAGCCACTTCGTGGGGATCGCGACACGGCGGTTGGGGTGGCGCCGGCTTGCCCGTGGACTTGGTTATGGAGTCGATCATCTGCTCGTACTCGATGGCCATTTTCTGGAGTTAACAAGGGAGAAGCCGATATAGGGCCGAACTCAAACCGCAGGCTGTATAGAAACCCACCTTCAGTTCACAGCAAGCAGGGACCATAGACGGATTGTCCGTCGTCATCTTGTAGGGCTTGATGCCGCCGCCCTGGCTGCGATAGCGTTCCAGGTCCAGCCGGAGTCGCTCGTCGCCCTCCTCATCATCCAAATTGTTCGCGCACGGCTCACAGGCGCTGGGACATACCTGCGACTCCCCTAGAACAAACATGATGTCCTGCGGATTGATGCTTCTGTCCATTAAACGATGGCACTCGGTGTCGCCCTCCCTGAAAAAGGGGCGAGAATTGGAATGACGCTGGTAGGGAAGTTTCTCCTCTAACAGAAGAAAGTTTGATTCACATACTCAGGACCACACTTGGAGACCACGCGGCAGAGGAACTCTAGCCTGCCCGTCACCTCTCCGCCGCGCTCTAATGAAACGCTGTCCGTGTGGACAACGTCATACATGTCCCGATCTAAGGCATCTACGATGCTGAGGGGAAAGGATACCTGGACGGCACCGATAATCTTCTTGGCATACGTAACCGCAAAGGAGAGGCCGCAGTCCTTCACCAATTTGCGCATAGCCTTGGGCTCCTTCTGGAAGGTGAGGCTGGTGTTTGGCTTGAAGTCGCTGACGTTGACCTGATCGGGTGCCAGCTCCATGGGAGTGTTGCCAAAGGTGGCGATGATTTCCAGCTTCTCGGGTTTTGTGAACGCGGTGCCAGGCGACTCCACATGGGTGACGACAAGGTCAAAGACGAAGATCGGCGGGGCAAGCTTTTTCGGCTTATCCGATTCCCCTATGGTGGCACGGCTTATGGCACGGCTAAGGGTCGCACGGCCCGGCGTATGCCCCTTCGCTAGGGTCGCACGCTCTTTCTCGGAGCCCATCTCGCGGGAAAGTATTGGCTTATCTCTGCAGAAATGGCTGACAATCTGTAATTTTGAGCTCTGCCTGTCGTGGCCTCAAGAAACCAGATTGCTTTAATTAAAATAATTTTTTTACTTTTAATTTTTTAAAAGGGAGAACGCTGTTTTTAGGGAGGACTATACTAATCTAAACTGTACGATAAAACTGGGACTCCGACAGGCAAATACGGAAAGTAAAAACAAGACCATCTAAGACCAAAGCGAAATATAAAATGGTCATAAAGGTCAATGAATTAAAAGGCTATGATTGCGAGAGCTCAGGTAGTTCGATTTGGTTTCTTTTGGGTTTTCCATTTTTGCTTTAAGAAACTTTAATTGCAGATTAAACTCTTAAACTCGTAAAATCCCATAAAGATCAGCAGAGCTTCCCAACAACAAATAACTTTTTAAAAATGCAGGTTAATTTGATATTTTATATTGGCAAACTGAACAAAAATGGAAACATGTGATATATACTTAGATAAACTTCAAATTTACAGAACGTTATTAAAAACAAAATAAATAAATAATATTTTATTGAAGGCTTTTATCCACTTTTTCTTCACACATAGAAGTCCTTTATACGCAAAAGACTGGGGACGTGTTTTTCGCGATTTGGGCCTCTGTAATCAAATCCTCCGCTTTCAAAGAAACGCTTGGGGACGGTTGGACCCACCATTGCCTCTTCAGGAGTGTCTTGGGCGCAGGCCAGGACAACGATCAGGAGGAAGGCGGCAGCGAAAGCAAAAAACTTCATCGTGGCTAACTTCGATGCATTCTGACAGTCGACAAACCCCTTTTATACTTACTCGCTGAATATATAATTTATAATCGCACTTACTTGTGGAGTGTGATATAGGCGAACCGGATGTAATTCAGACATATTTTAACAGGTGTTTTTTTCTTCTAAACGTCGATAACTTGAGATGTTTTGGCAGTTGTTCTGTGTGTCAACAAATCAGTTAATGCTTAATACTTAAAACAGGTTGATGAATGACCATAAATAATAATCAATATATAATAAGGAAGCCTACTTTGTGGCGTTGCTAAACTAAATAAGAAAGCTTTAATTGAATATTATTATTTTACCCCTTGGGGGACTTTATATTTCCTCTTTATTGTTTTTTAACTTTTTATTCCAAATAATCATAAAGAAAGTGGTAACGTTTTATCAACATTTTCGTCTTAATTTTGTCGTCTAGAAAAAACTTACTTCATTACTTCATTCTTTGTTTTTCCTTTGAATATGAGATCCATTTTCAAACATGTCTGATATATTAATTATTAAATTTTTTCACCCTAAACTAAATTCCATAAAATAATATAAATAAAGCTACCTTTGAAAGCCCATGTTGAATTCTTTCGGTTTAAATCTGTATATTCTCTCCTTTCATTAAACTTTAATTAATGGAATTGCATCCTTTCCGTCACTTTTTATACTCTTCTGGGGCAATATAATTTTGATCAGAAGTTGCAACTCAACATGAACAGATGATTTGATCACCTCATGCATGTCAGTCTGTCTTTTTTACCTTTTGTCCGTCTGTTACTATGTGAACTAGAGTTTTATGAATCTAAATATAAAGTGAATTAACTACTAAAAAAGAGACAAAATGTTTTTTCGAACAATCGAAATTTTTATTGAATGCTTTATCAACTTTTACTTCTTTCCAAAATGGCCGGTTGGCTTTCCGGCTGGGAGTTAATGGTGGCCATGGCCATGGCTGACTGGGGCACCGTGACCATGGCTGACTGGGGCACCGTGACCATGGCTTACGGGAACGTTGTGTCCACCGTGTCCCAATGAGCCGTGACCACCATGCGGAGCCTGTTGCTGGTGGCCCGGAGTGGCCTGGACGAAGGCCAGGACGGCGATGATAAGGAAGGTGGCAGTAATAGCGAAGAACTTCATCGTGACTGTTTTTGATGCATTCTGAGAACCGGGCAAGCTCTTTTATACTTACTCACTGGCTTTCTCCACCTGCTGCAAATATAATTTCTAAGTTATGACACTTACTTTAATCGACACATCGGTGATCTTTATTTTTAAATGCCGGTTACTTTAGATGTTATTGCAGTTTTTTTGTGCAGCCAGTTGTTAGAATGTTTATTGCTGAAAACAGGTTGGCTAATGATAATAAATAATCGATTGAAATTATGGAAGCCTACTTTGAGGCATAAGCTTATATATATTCTAGTGCTCAATAAGTATATAAGAATCTGAATCAGAACTTAAGAATATTTTTTATTATATTGTTATTAGTATACGGTTTGCCCTCTTAAGTTTCCAAGATATCATCATCATTAGTCAGAATTAGTTTTGTGAAAAATCTTTGAAATAATTGCATTTATTTTTCTTTTTATTTGTGATTTTTAAACATTCTTGATATTTCTATTAGCATAACGCTTAGCACATATCACTTAATAAAATCGATGTAATGCTATAAAAAGTAACACATTTATTTCTTATAAAAATGGTTATTTTAAATAATTGAAAAAATTGTTTTGCCCGGATTGGTTGTATTACCCAAAGCATGCACTTTTATCAAAATGTAATTTAGGATATTCGTCGTCCTTCAATATCCAGTAAAATATTAGGAAGTTTCTAACAAAGTTTATATCTTCATGCTAAAACTTTCGATGCAGGCAGAAGAAAACAAACTACAGAAACAAACTCTGAAGATTTATTTCTACATATATATTGAAATTTTATTTTAAATTCTTTTTATTGATTTAAGCCAAACTAATTTATCAGCTTTTGGTAGTCTCTAGTTCCGCCAGTCTTTACTTATTATTATAATAATATTTATTAATTATTTCTAAAGAAAGGGGAAGACTACAACTCGGGCTCACAGCTAAGATTCCCTTTGTGGATACGCAAAGTTAAAACCAAAAAAACACCCCAGCCTTTTTGTTGTTAAAATAATAACATTTAGGTATTGTGATGCTTAAAACGTTGATTTTATTTAAATCCTTTATTTATTCAAAAGTCCCATGTTTGAGTCCTATTTTCCTGCAGCCCTGCCTAGGGATTTGCCAGAGAGGCCGCTTTTCTCGGGAACTTTCGGAGTCGCCTGGACAGCAGCCAGAGCGAGGAGCAGGAAGGCACACAGAGCGAAGATCTTCATGTTGGTGATGATGAGGATTTTTGTATGCGGTCTGAGCGCTGGGGAAGCTCTTTTATAGTGAACAGCAGCCAAATCTGAATACTTGTTTTTTCTAATGTATTCTATACACATTAGAGCTTTCTTAATTTATTTAAATAGCATTTTAATTGAACTAAAAGTCTGGTTTAGATACTACGGAAATTAAGGTGGATCTCTCCCGTGGCCTATAAAATAAACAAATTCATATAAAAACACGGATGACATTCTTAATATGGCTTTCTGTATTTTATTTACTTTAAATTATGATTTTATTTTCCAAATTGTTCAGAGTTATAGCTTTGGAGATGGGAATTTGGGATGGGAGACTTGATGGGTACCTTACAGTCGAGCAACGCAGGTTTCTATTTTAATGTGATTTTTATTGGGTTTTTATTAGGAAACTCGTGCCACCCGTAAATACATATATAATCTTGTTCCCCAAACAATTTATTTTTATCATTATGTCTTATCGAAAACTGGTTGTTTGTGACGAAATGTCAAAGAGTTGGTTAACTACTTAAACTCGAATATGATTTAAAAAAATAAAGCTGTAAATATATATTAGTCATAATTTCTAATGACAAATGTTCTCTGTCATTAGAAGACTCTTCTTTCTTGGGGATACTTATATTATTTGTATTTTTTTTTATTATAAACAATGTACGTTATTATACTTATGTAAAATAAAAACCAAATTTTACGTTTCTTTAAGTTTTTTTTTTTAATGTTGCCTATGAGAAATAATATAAGGCATATATGCGGTTCTAGCGTGGAGCAGGAGGGGCTATTTTAGGGTTTTTTCGGTTCGTTGTAAGTGCGGGAGTGGCCTGGACAACAGTCAGGATGAGGAGCAGAAAGGCGCAAAGAGCGAAAATCTTCATCGTGGAAACTTTTTTCTGCAGTCTGGCTGCTGAGGAACACCTTATATAGCGGCATCTGACTGAAAACCAGTTATATAATTGTATATTACCAAATGTTTTCTAGTAATTAATTTAAAAAAGTTATAATTTATATTTCGTTTGGGTTTAATATGAAACCGGATTATTATTAAAAAGAACACCTGCCACTCGTTGGTCTTGGGGCTTAAAGAACTGTATTATTGTTTACTCAAATCAGGTTGCTTTGTGGCTAAACAAAATAATAAACATTATTAAATAATGATGTTAAGAAATTATATTCATTGTTTGGATTTAACTTGCATTTTGGGAAGAATTTTCCGCAGAAGAGCTTTTCTCACTGATTTCCCTAAGCGATGCAGATCTCGCTCTGGCTGCTTTCTTATCAAAAGTTTAAATTCAATGTTTATTATTTGTGTTTATTTTATAAAGATTTTTTTTTTGTTTGAAAGTTAGACTCTGTAACTTTTATTTCATGTTTCTTTTGAATATACACAATTTTTAATTTTCCAGGATCACAACGTAAGACACTCTGATTCCTTTTTAGTGCGCTTGGGGGGCCTCGGCCGCGTGTCCTTGCCATCGATAGGATTCCACGGCCGCACCAGGGTGCCTTTCGCCTGCAGATATTTAAGCATGTCGGGGCCCTTCTTTTTCTTCTGTGCAGCATCAATTTCCGCCTGTTTGGCCGCCTTGGCTGCATCCTGGGCGGGTTTAAGGAGTCTCCTGGGATACCGCACCGGGATAGGATCGCTTATCGCACCTTTCTGCTTCTCGGCCTTAACTGGAAAGCCCTTCCAGGCTCCGGTTCGAGGCCCATTAGGTACTTGTCTACGCCCACGTCCACTAGCTATTCGACCGCAGGGCATAGGATTTGGACCGTGGGGTCCACCGCCCTTCATCCCGAAAACGCCATCCTCAAAGACTTCCTCGCCCGGCAAGCCAAAGACCGTGCCCATGAAGTGATCCCCCACGGCGCAGTCCATTGGCTTATAGTAGGGATTAACCGGGACGGGATATAAGGGTGGCAGCTGCGGTGGCTTTTTCTCCGTCTGAGTGCTGTGGTTCACCGTATTGCAGATAGCCTTTCTGAGCCAGCGAGTGCCCGCCGGAGGAGTGACATCCAGATCAAACTCCAAGTCGCTGACACTGGTGTCTGTGAGTACCAGGTGCTCCGGGCAGGGTTCCATGAGCCGACGCCGGCACTCCTTCCGGAGCGCCTTGTTCAGCTCGAACTTCTCCAGGGCGTCGCGACAGGTGCAGAGCATGAGGGACTTGTGGCAGGTGCACTTCTCGAAGCCCTGATCCTTGAGAGCACGCTTTATCTGACGCAGTGCCACCGCCAGGTGGCTTTTCACGATCCTGAAGGTGATGGGCTTCTGCCTCTTACCCAGAGTGGGCAGCGGGCGCAAAGTGACAAAGATCTCGCCGTTCCGCTTGCAGACACTGAGGACGGGCTTAGCCATCCTTTGGCGATAGTCTTCGTCGGAAACTATCTTTTGGTAGGCCGGTGCGTTTCGCTCTCTGTACATCAGGAAGTAGCGCATGACGTGGCCGGAGGTACGCAGGATGGCTCCCGGCCGCCAGCCTTTGGTGCGGGCCTCAGCTGAGGTTGTCCAGTTCCAGCCATGGCGCCGTGAAACCACGCCTTCGGGCGGCAGGCAACGCTTGTGACCTGCTTTAATGCGATGATCATGCTTGTGGGACCGGGGCTTGCCTCCCTGGTACAGCGCTTCGGTCAGCTCCTTGATGGAGCGCCGGGGCAGCAGCGTCTGGGATTGGCAGCGCAATTCCATGGCCGAGGTCTTCTTGAAGTCGTGCAGTTCGTAAAGGTGCTTCATCTCGTGGAAGACCCTCGCGAGGTAGGGAAGTTCGTCGTCGTCGGACTCTGGGATCACGCAGAAGTCCTCGCCAGGGCCGGGCTTGGGAATGGGCTTGCGCCGCGGAGGTAACGGAGGCGCCTCGTATATGTCCTCGCATAGCTTGCGGACGCGGCAGTGGGCGCATATTTTGTAGCTCGTACAGGTGCAGTGGCAGGGCGGGCACTCTCCCTCGCTTTCCTGGTTTTGGACTTTCCGGAGACTCGAAAGGCAGGGACCCAAGCAGAATTGCTCGTTGTCCTGCGGCACATGGGGCCTCACCAGCTGCTCGGCCACGATCTGCATCGCCGACATCTCTTCCTGGTGGGGCACGACGGGGCGCGTCTTCGTGCTGCAGCGGGGACAGGGCATGTACTTGGGCAGCCAGGACAACGAGTACAGACAGACGGGACAGTATCGAATGGGCTTTACTCCGGCCATATCCTCAGGGTCCGATCTGAGCGGCACTGGGATCCAGCGCTCATCCTTAGGAGTTCGAGGAGAGGTCGGCGGCGACGGGCTGGCCACTGGGCCTGTGAAACAATCCATGCCTTTTACCGTCTCGGCTACGGAATCTATGATCTGAGAGTACTCATTGGTGAGCCTTTTCAGGCGGCTGAAGGAGGGCTTTGGGTCTAGACAGGGGTCATCCTGAGGGAAGACGACGCGATGATTACGACTTCGGTAGCGGTCCAGGTCTAGTCTGAGGTGCTCGTCGCCCCTTTCCGATATTATGTCAGAGCAGGGGTCTGAGGGAACTTGCAGCAGAGGATCGGGATCCCCAACGAGGAACATAACGTCATGCGGATTGATGGTGGGTGCTTGGCCGGAGCAGCTCACGCTACGTCTTTTCTTGTGGCGATCAGCCGGGCTGCCCGAAAACAGTGGTTCTCCCTCGCACTTAAGTGTCAGCCGGAAAAGGATGCCAATCGAACCTACGACATCCTTGCGACGGAGAAGATCCACGGTGTCCTCTAGCACCAGATCGTTCATGGCGGGGCTTATTTTCCCCAGAAACTCCGAAGGAATGGTCACAGTGGCTACGCCCAGACTTGAGCTCTGGTAGAACAGGGTCAGCTCCAGGCCGTGCTGCTCCAGATTGGTGCGCACCGTGTCAGGCCCCGAGAGGAATTCAAACTCCCGATTGGCCACAAATTCGCTAACGTTTACTTGGCTGGAGCTCAGCTTCAATGTCTTGCCCATGACCTTAAGTTTGGCTGCAAACTGCTGCGGCTCAGGGAAAGTCATGCCAAAGACCTCCGAATGCGTCACGACCGCATCGAATAAAAAGGGAACGGCAGAGCCCATACTTTATAATTCAGAATTGAAAGAAATGTAAAATTAAGATTTTAAGGTGTTAACGCAGGAACTGAAGGCGTGTTTATGTGAATTTATTGTAGGAAAGTTAATGTCGGCTATATACATGGATGGCACTTGGGTCAAGGCAAGCAAATCGAGCGGAAAGTCGTAAATGATTATATATACATAAGTTCAATATCAATATTTCAATATATTTAAAGCTTAAATATAAATTCATAAAAATACCTTCCATTCGTATTTCGTCACAAAAGAACCAGTTTTCCATAAATAATAATACAATTCTTTATAATTACGTTCGGCAGGTTTTATGAAATTAATATTGTTTCTAATCAAAACAAGTCGAAAGTGAATTAGAACCTTCTTAAGCTGGAACTGGTTTCGGACTCTGGTATAAAAGGGGATCTCCAGCCGTCAGATTGCATCGCAAATTCCCATCATGAAGATCTTCGCTCTGTGTGCCTTTCTGCTTCTCGCCCTGGCTGCCGTCCAGGCCACTCCCAAAGTGGTGGAGAGGAGTAACTTTAGCCCGAAAATCATAAAGTCAACGCAGGGAAAGTAGAACTCCAAAGGCGACTTCCTACGGTGCTTTATTGTCAAAAAGTTTGAATAAAATGTTGATTATTTTTGTTATTTTATAATGATTTTTGATTTTGGTTTTAAAGTAAGTCTCTAATACATTTATTTTACGTTTCTTTGAAATGTACACAATTTTGAAATTTCAAAGATCACAGCGTAAGACCTCCTGGTTCCCTCTTAGTGCGCTTGGTGGGCTTCGGCCGCGTGTCCTTGCCATCGATAGGATTCCACGGCCGCACCAGGGTGCCTTTCGTCTGCAGATATTTAAGCATGTCGGGGCCCTTTTTCTTCTGTGCAGCATCAATTTCCGCCTGTTTGGCCGCCTTGGCTGCATCCTGTGCGGGCTTAAGGAGTCTCCTGGGATACCGCACCGGGATAGGATCGCTTATCGCACCTTTCTGCTTCTCGGCCTTAACTGGAAAGCCCTTCCAGGCTCCGGTTCGAGGCCCATTAGGTACTTGTCTACGCCCACGTCCACTAGCTATTCGACCGCAGGGCATAGGATTTGGACCGTGGGGTCCGCCGCCCTTCATCCCGAAAACGCCATCCTCAAAGACTTCCTCGCCCGGCAAGCCGAAGGCCGTGTTGCCCATGTTGCGATCCCCGAGAGCGCAATCGAATCCCCGATAATACGGTGCCACCTGCATTGGATACTTTGGCGGCGGCGGCAGCTGATCCTGCTTTGACGTTTGGGTGCCATAGTTCACCGAGTCTCGGATGGCCTTTTTCTTTGAGCTGCAACTTCTAGACGGCGGATGGACATCCAGATTGAACTCCAAGTCGCTGACACTGGTGTCTGTGAGTACAAGATGTTCCGGACATGGCTCTATGAGGCGCCGCCGGCACTCCTTCCGGAGCGCCTTGTTCAGCTCGAACTTCTCCAGGGCGTCGCGACAGGTGCAGAGCATGAGGGACTTGTGGCAGGTGCACTTCTCGAAGCCCTGATCCTTGAGAGCACGCTTTATCTGACGCAGTGCCACCGCCAGGTGGCTTTTCACGATCCTGAAGGTGATTGGCTTCTGCCTCTTACCCAGGGTGGGCAGCGGGCGCAAGGTGACAAAGATCTCGCCATTCCGCTTGGTAATGTTCAGCACTGGTGGCTTCTGCCGCTGCAACTCTTCGTGTTCGGCAAGGACCTGGCAGTGCTCCTCCTTGGAGGTAAGGAAGAAGCGCATCACATGCACGGCCGCCCGCATAATGGCTCCTGGTCGCCAGCCGTACTTCCTGGCCTCGCGGCTTCGCCTCCAATCCCAGCCGTGGCGGCGGGGCACCGTAGAGTCTGGCGGCAGGCAATGCCTATGGCCAGCTTTCTGGCGATTAATAAATTCGCTGACGGGGCCATGGATTTTGTCGCGCTGTGACCGGTACAGACTAGGACCAGGCGCAGATCTGGTGGTCAGCAGTGTCTGGGAGTTGCAGCGCTGCTGGATGGCATTCATCTTCTTGGTGTCGTGCAGGGCATACAGGCTCTTCATCTCGGAAAAGACCCTGAAGAGGTAGGGACGGTCATCGTCCACAGGCCCGGGAATTAGGGTGAAGTCTTGACTGGAGCGCTGAAAGGCGGTATAGCGTGCGAGGCGCTGCTCCTCTTCGAACTGTCTCTGCATCTTTGCATCGTCTGCGGTATTAAAGATTTCCTCGCACAATTTGCGGATGCGACAGTGGGCGCACACCTTGCCATCCTCGCATGTGCAGCGGCAGGGCAGACACTCTGCGTCCGAATCAAAGTTCACCATAGGCTGTGGCTTGTCCTCCTCAAACCGTGACTCTTGGGCATTTCGTCTGCCCGCCTGGCAAACAGTTTTATATGAATCTTTGGCTTTCATTGTGACCAGCTGCTCGGCCATGATCTCGTTGGCGGTCATCTGCATCTCTGCACCTTTTGATTTCAGCATGGGACGCGGTCTGGTGTTGCACCTGGGGCAGGGGATGTACCTTGGAAGCCAGGACATCGAGTACAGGCATACGGGACAGAAGCGAATGGGCTTCACGCCATACTCATCTTCAGATTCGATTGGCTCTGGGATAAAGCGCTCAGTGCAGACCTCTTGGGTTTTCGCAGGAGTGGCCATGGGTTTCGCATAGAGCATTTCCATGGTGGGCATTCGCCTTGCCCTTTCGGCTACCGAATCTATGATTTTACCAAATCTCTCTGTGAGCCTCTTCAGTTGGCTAAGCGAGGGTTTCTGCCTGAGACAGCGATCGTCGGCCGGGAATTTGACGCGACGATTAAAACTTCGGTAGCGCTGTAGATCCAGTCTAAGGCGCTCGTCGCCCTCCTCCGACGAGAGACTGGGGCACGGCTCGTCGGGGATCTTTAGGAGCGTATCAGGGTCACCGACGACAAAGAGCACATCCTGGGGATTAAAGGTTGGTCCCAGACCGAAACATTCCTCCTTCTTATCCACCTTATTCGGTGATCCGAGCTGGAGGGGGGCAGGTACACTGTTCACAAACACACTGGACTTTCTGGTGGACTTCCTGCTAGACCTTCGCTCAAGCTGGTCTTGCTCTTTGTCCGCACACTTGATCATCAGCACAAAGCGGGTGGTCACGGTGCCGATGCTATTCTTTTGGCGTATCAGGGAGCTAGTTTCCTCGAGGAAAAGGTCATTCATTTCGGATGCGATCTTGTCTAGAGATGTGTCTGGTAATAAAAGCACTGCGTTTCCGAGTGTCGTCTTGTCATAGCGCAGAGAGACCACAACTCCTTCGACGGCCAAGGCACTACGCAAGGCGTCAGGACTTTTCGAGAAGGTAACCAGCTGCTTGACATCGAAATCGCTGACATTGATAAGACTGTTCGGGATGGTCATCGATTTACCGGCTATCTTGACCACCGCATCGATCTTGCTGGGGTCCGGGACATCTTTGAATAGCTCGGCGTGAGTAATCACTATGTTAAACAGAAATTCCTTTTCCTCAGACTCCATTTTGGAAGTCGTGAAAGAAAACTATCCAACAATTTTTACGGCGTATAAATGCTTTCATGAAAAATTGGAAAAGTGTTCGGTGTAAAGGTTGAGAACATACTGAAAATAGGAAAATGTTGGGCTGAAAGGGGAACTGAATCAGGTAAAAGTAAAGGCAAAGCTATGGTGAGAATAAGGCAGCATTAAAATGCTAGAAAACTGTATCAAGAAGTGATTCTTGAGTCCCCGCGGTGATTAAGGTTCTTTTGGGAGCTGTTCGGTTGAACTTTGAACTCCTGTGACTCGTCCCGGAGGACTGTGGCCCTGCAAAATGGATTTCTAATTACCCAGGCCACTCCCTTTTATACTCCCGCCCCCCCGCCTGTTGCTGGTGGCTTTCCGTGGAAAATCGCGCTCTTATTTATCGCTACACCTTCCGTAAGCGGCTTAGCACGCAATGCTCCAAGGGAAAGCGAGGAAAACTCACACGACGCCCTCCTCGGGCAATTTATCAAATCAGCTCACATGCTTATCTAAATTAAGTTCAATTTTAATTAAATTTCGCGCATTAGGTTGACGCATACATCTCGCCGCCGCCGAATTTCCGAACTATTTCAGCAGTAAAAATGGAAACGTTTGCAGCCAGCGGTCCCTGACTAACTAAGCCGATTTAATTGGATACAAATTGGTGCGGCCAAAAGCTCAGTGAGAGTAGGAGGGGGTGGGAGTTCATTGGTCAGGTCCTGCTGTCCGCGGCAATAGCCAAACAATAACAAATTGGATGCCCGGATCCCAGGTCCCAGGCGCAGGCGAGTTTTCTGCTGGCCAAGTGGAAACCACTCGTGCATAAATTATACAACAATGGTGGCTGTACTATATATCCCAATTTGCTCTAACCAACAAGAGTGGGGCTTTTCAGGGGCTGAAAGAATGCACACACCAGCACTTAATTTGTATACACTACTTAATATGGAAAGAGTAGCGATTAAAATCCATTTTCAAGGAATTTTGATTCAAACTTGATGTCTAAAGTTGTCGCATTCCATTAGGTTAAGTTGTCCTTCTGCTGCAACTTGGAATTATAAGCAAATATGCAAATGTCAATGAAAACTGCAGAGTATTTGCCTGGCTAGTGGCTCGAAATTCCTAATTTTGCTACAAAATTGTTGGTCAGAGATTGTGCAAATATTTTTGTGCCCCCTTGAAACGTGTGAACATGAGACCGCCGTGCCGCAGCAAACCTTTTCAATTGTGGCTAGGAATTGGCTAAAATTCCTCTGGACCAAAACGTGGCATTAATGACTTGTTAATTAGTTGGCCATTTTGTCGAGCAAAGCAATTGTAAAACAATTTCGCCGGCAATTGTCATTGGTCGAATTCGATGCCTTTGCCTTCGATTGCATAATTTATTTGCTGAATGGGTTTTGATGGAATGGCCGAATACGGAGGAGACCACATTTATTTGCATATTTGTACTTGTGGATAAAAGGCTCCCTGTCTACCTGCAATTTAATTGCTTGCCAAATTAATGTATGGCCGCAAAATAAATGCCAAAGCCACTTTGCATTGGTCCTAAGCCGAAAAGGCCACCAATTAGAGTGTAAGCTCAGAGATATACACAGCTGGGGAGGGAATACAAGGATTAGAATAGCGAAATATATGTTTAGAGCTTGAGAAAGAATCTTAAATGCAACAAGAATCATATAAACATGTTTTAAATAAATCATCAAAATTGTTTAAAGCCGCATCAACGGTGTTTTCATGCTCTTTGCTTGATAAAGAATGAAATAACTAAATAAAACAAAATAATTTTCACATTTTCCAGCTTTATTATTTCGACCATAGCTGTGTGTGTATGTAAAACATAAGTAGGACCTTAATAAATCCTTTTGGATAAACAATAAAACACAAAAGATGCTTCTCCTCTTCTGCTGGCAAAACTAATTCCGGCTGCTCTCTGCTGGCCAGCCCACAAGTAATTGGTTGGAGAGAAGTGGCAATGCCTTTGGCCCATGTTTTTGCCTCGACGAGCACTCTTGGTTTTCGCACGTTACGTATACGCCACAGTGTACACCTCCTCCGGATGATGCTCCTTGTGGCTGCGTCGAAACCACTGACACTAGGGGCAAGGAGCAAGAAGTGAGAAGCAGGAAGCGTGGAGGAGCTCTGCTATTTCTGTTTCTGCTGGCAGACAAATGAGTGCTCCCATTAAACGCTTCTGAAATATGCTGGCGAATCACTCACCAGCAGGACAGAGAGGGGGGCTGCTGCACCCGGGGGCTGGGGGTATTTCGGTATTTCGTTTGCCAATAAATCTACGAATTCCGCAACCCAGAACCAAGATTGCTCTCTGGCGGACAAAGTGTTAAATCGTGTTTGATTGCAGGTTTCCAATGCAAACGTTTAGGTATTAATTAAGGCTATAAATATATGTACATATATACATATGTATGTATACTTACCACCCACTGATCATAGAAACCCTTCATTTAATAATCAAAATGTTTTCTTATTTGTTTGGTTTTACATTGCAAATTGTACAAATGTTTGTGTAGCCTGAAAGAAAATCTTTCTGCCTCTTAAAAACCACCCTGCCGACTCGAAACTCCCAACTGCAAGATGCCGAAGAAAGGCAAGGGAAAGGGCAAGAAAGGCAAGTCAAAGTCCATGTCGAAACCCGGACCTGCGGTCGCAAAGGTAGAGGTTCCGAAGACGCCAGTTTTTGATAGAAAACTGCCCGTTTTTTCCTTTGATCTTGTGATGTCGCGTCTGGACGTTACTGGTGTGGAGCTGGCCGATCCACGGAAGCTGGTGGTGTCGGTGAACTTTGCGGATAATAATTTCAACCTAACGGCCTGCAAGACGAACGTCGATGAGTTCAATTCCTATGCCAACCTGACCTTCCAAAAGGAGCCCAAGGATCTGGCGGCGATCATCGTGGAGAAAGGGCTAACCTTTGAGGTGCGCTATGACAGCCAGCTGGTGGGTGTGGGCAAGGTGCGTCTTCCCAAGAAACTGACCAGTAGCATTGACCTGGACATGACGGAGTTCTCTTACACTCGTACCTGTCGCCTGGAGTTGGAAGGCCAGCCCAAGGGCAAGCTGGAGTTCCTCTGCAAGCTGTTCATCAAGTGCGGCGATTATGCCAGGTGAGCATTGGTTACCTTTTTAGTGTGGTACATAGTCCAAGGATACTTTTTCTCCAGGAATGGCGAGACTTGTCGCAATTTGGATAAGAACATTAGCCCCCAGGACATAGTCTTTATCATTGGCAAGTCGAAGACCCATCCCAATTTATGCGATCCGTGCCGCGAAGTGCTAGAACTCGAGGCGAAAAAGGCGAAGGACTATGTTATCCAAGCGAGTCCTGTTCGCTGACAACAGGTGATGATCATACCATCATACTAAATAAATGTAAAACCAAATAAAAATACATGAAAATTGGAACGGAGGTGTTGTGGAAGGGATTTTCTTTATTGAGGAATTTTCTTAAAACAAATCGATTGAAAATGCAACTTCTCTAAGTATAAAATAGCTGTGAAATCAATTTGTTTAACCATATACTTTGCCCTGTTCTTTTATTTATATTAACTCTTTAAGTATTGATTGCATTGGATAAATAATACCCCTCTAGGCTTCCTCGAATTCCCTCCTAGTCTGTATTTTAAACTGCATCCAGCCAAGCTTCGTCTCACATCGCATATCGATTTTCCTTGTCCAGCGCTCGTATTTGTTGGCCAAACAGCTTTAAAGGCTTTGCTCTGGCTTAAATAATGGCCTTCCTGGAATCGTTTTTTTTTGTACTTTTTTTACTTCGCTTGATTAGAATGTGACTTCAATTCGGGGTATTTTTCCCTGCTGGCTTTTGTAGATAAGCAAATATTTGGGACCCGGGATCAGGTTGGATTTTTATTACACATTTTGCTCATTTTAATGTCCTCTCCTTGAGATGTTTGTTGAAAATTTGACGGGCCCATGTGTGTGTCTGTCTGTACGCATAAAGGAGAGCGTAAGTTCATCTATTTTTTATCTTATTTTATTTGCCCTCAGCACAGATGCTCCATAATCATACATGTGAATGGCTGCGGGAAATGTGTAGCCGAGGAAAATTTTAATATTGACTCCTCGTTGCGGATTGTGTCCCCTGCCATTGTGTCCCAAGTCTCAAGTAAATAATTGAATATTTATTCGATTTGCGAACTTCATTTCGCTCCTGCTGCGCCGAGCTTAGTCCTGATTTCAGGCGAATTCCTTTGTTGGGGCAACAGCTTTTCTTTTTTAACAGCATCAAGTTAAATTACATCCGCTCTCTGACATAATATTGCATATTACACCAACAATGTGCGATAATAGCAGGACTCGCAGGATTTGCAGGACTCCCAGCAGAGGGAATCCCCTGCCTGGGCCGACTGACTTTCGGTTGGTAACCACAGAGCGGAAATTAAAACTTCACTCGAAGGGGAATCAGTTGGGAAAATGTGTATTTCTGGCTTTATATTGGGTGGAGAACTTTAGCTTAAATTTGATCATGAAAATACGATTTTTTCTTAAAATGTTAAAGTGTATGTAATAAACATTTTTACATACCTTTTCCACTGAAAAACCATTAAGATGCAAATACCATTATTAATTTTAGGCAGTTCATAGACCAGAATATTTTTCTAATTAGAAATTGAAACCGTTTAAAGCCCAAAAATCCAATTAAAATTGAAGAAAACCTTATGCCCACCCTGATGCCCATCCACCTTGTATAGCTCTCCTTCTCTTTGCTATGTGGTCCTGTTTTCTGTGCATCCTTGAGAGAAATGCAGACGGAAAAGCAACCAGACAAATGTTACATATATTCATTTGCGGTTCGGCGCATTTCGTGTTTGTGTTTGGCTTCGAATTGAATTCCGGCACACGTTTTTTTTAATAAACTCAGAATTCCTCACACGGTCAGGGACTATTTGCCACGCCCACTTTCCCCGTCAGTGACATGTCGATATATATATATTTTTTAAGGGGAAATTAAATTTGTGGAAAAAAAGCTAACACTTACCTGAACATTTATCGGAGATAATTAAATCAGATTTCGAATGGAATCGAAATCTCTGGCTGAAAATGCAATTAAGCGAAAGCCAAACACAGGAGAATGTTTCTGCTTATCAATATGCTTTCAGTATTTATTTAAGTATTTCTCACTTGCTTTAGTAGTTTCCGTTTGAGTAAACTTAGTTGAGAGATTAGTCGATTTATACAGAACAGTGAAAGAGTTCGTAGCCGGGGGAAAGGCAGGAGATGGTGTCAACTTAGGGATACAGATGCTGCGATTCCTTCGGATTAAGACATACTATAAATATATAGTACTGATACAGACATGCACACAAAACACTTATGTACTATTTGCAATTAATTTTCTTCTTCTTTTTCATTTAATTTTAATTTTAATTTCAATTTTAATAGGGGAACCTCTCGGCTACATATTTGCAATGACAACGCACACACATTTAACTAGTTAGTTAATTACTGATATTTGTTTAGCCATAGGTATTTATACGCTAGTTAGACTTTCATTTGTACTGGGCCAACTTAAGGAAACAAACAATGGTTGCATTGGGAGATTATGTCCTGTCAAGGGAGCGAAATGATCCTCCAACGAGGCCATTGCTTATTTCCCTGAATTAGCCCATTGCACAAGCTAGACAGCAACAATGAACTATTAATTTCCACTACGGTTTCGCTTGAGATTCAATAATTTACAATTTAATTTGCTATATGCTCTATGCTCTGTGCGGATTATGTATGTATGTACTTCCTGTTTTAGACTATTAAATGCTTTCAGCATAATTGTGGCTTACCTGGCTACATGCGGGGCTGTGACCTCTGTTAAGTTAATTAGTTTAATTTTATTTAGTTTAATTAGCTTGCTTGCGACTTCACTAACTTAGGGCTAGACCAAAAACGTTCAAGTTTCACTGAGCGCTTTAGTTTTTAGGGTTCCTCGGTCGGTAAATTCGAAAGTGGGAGAGCAGAGGTACAAAAAGAGCCTTACATACAGTGTAACATATTTCTTTGGATATTTTGCTTACGACTAAAGAACTTGCCAGTTTCCGAATTTGTTGTTACTTTAGACAGATATTCGAGGTTGTGTTTTCTTTTGCGTATATATATATGTTTTCTTTGTATTTACATAATTCGAGGCGAGATTACTCGCTCTTACCGGCTAAAGTTAGGGTTACAGTTTACACAACGCAATCACCTTAAGGTACAAATTAGTAAAGTAAAGCTACAGGAGGATTCCCTTGGCCCTGCGTGTTCGCTGTGTTTGGATATGTGGCTGCTGTGTTTTTGGTGTTTGTATTCATTATTTCAAAAGTTTCCTGATATGTGAGTGTGTTTCAAAGACGCTAAAACTGTGGCTGTCGCTTACCATTCACCATTTCCCCAGGGGTTTTCGGCTCAGGCTCTCTCGGTTCCTGTCATAAAATGCACTTTTCCCCGACTGCAATTTGATGCGAAAATGCTTCTCACCAGCCGAGGGGAGTCCCCGGGGAGCGTCAGCGGGATATGGAGCCACTAATGCTGCGGCATTTCCATCGCCCAACTCAGCAGAGCTCAGTTTGGTTTATTTCTGCTCAGTTGAGGGAATGTGTCAGCTTCAACGTCAATTGTATGGCCATTAAACTTGAACGCAGCATCGGCAGTTTCGTTTCCAGGCCCTTGAGGCACTCGAAAAATAATGGTATTTAGAAATGGCTCAGAGAGTTAATAAATATTAACTGAAAGCCCAATTTAAGGCCTCCTATGCAGAGCTCTAAGTCCCCAAAAAATGCTGGATTTAATTCTTCTTCTATTCCGATTTGATTTTCGAATTTTGTCAAATATTTTGTGACTCTTTTTCAGCATCCATGTTATCTCTGCCCTGGCAGAGTAAAGTTTTGTTGCTGCCCCTGCATTCGTGGGCTGGGAAGTCCTTCCCCAGGACATGGCCTGACAGTTTCAGCACTTAATGCAGCTGAGCCAGCTGTCAGTTTTGAAAATGCTGCCGACTGCGAAAGCACTTTGCTGGGGAGGATGCCAAAAAAAAAAACAACTTCGATTAGATAATTTGTTAAAGGCCACTCCTCCTGGCCAGGACACTTAACCCTTAGCAAATTTGTGACTGCAACACTGGAAATCTATTTTAAAGGGCCCTTGCGGTTATTTTTCCTTTGACTTTCATCCAGTTTATTCATGGATTTGCTCAGCTCTTCAAATAAAACATAAATATTCGCCTGCATTTATTTAAGCATGCAAACAAAAGTGTGGAAAACGACTGCAGTCATGGATAAATGGATGGATGGTTGGATAAATGGATGGATGGATGGCTTGATGGATAGGGCGGAGTTGGCAGCTGATGGGCGTTTCGGGGGCTAAAAATTGCAGCATGTTTCACGGCAATCACTCGGCGCATTGTTTGCGCTGCTCCGCTTTTATTTTCGCTGCAACAACAGCATCGGGAAAGGCCCGGAAAAACTCGGGAAAACTGGGGAAGAAAAAAAGAACAGGGCGGCGCAAAATATTAAGTAAACAAAAGGCGAACGCGCTAAAAGGAGGAAGGCGAGAATGAGGAAGAAAAGGCTTTCAGCATTTCACTTTTCATTGCGTGCCATCGTAAAATGAAAAGTAGTGCGAAATATTTGAGCGGAATCTATGTCAGCAGTTCGTCGTAAAAACGCTCACGTTGCCCCCGTAATTTTTATGTTCGGAAAACTGCTCGAATTTCCCTCTTTAAGCTTCATTGCAGTTGTTCAGCTACAGCTTCGCCTTCGCCACTCCCTCGAAAGTCCGGGTCTGTCCTTTTTGCACTTTTGCCCACTTTCCGCGAGTTGCAAACCGATCTAATTAGGCAGCAGCACTGAAAGGGACACGGTCCAATGAAAAGGATCCAAAGGGAGAACTTTTCCATAATGATTATTGATTCAGGGACGCTCGCCGAGGGAAGCACTCATAAAGTTTTTCTTTAGTTTTGCGCTGTCAAATCGCAGAAACAAGTTTATAAATCCCTTGTTTTTCTGCTTAAACTTGAAATTAATTTATTTGTTTGACTGTTTTCGGAGAAGGAGGAATGTGGCATTTATTTAAGGCATTTGTAAACTTATCTAAAAGTTTTGTACAATAAAATATATTTCTATTTGTTGGCTGAAACCAAAAAGGGGTACTTCTTATAAATTCAAACCATTATTTCTTGTATTTTTATAAGAAACCAAAATAAAGCCGCACGGGGAAAATAAATGAACTCTGATATAAATTGAAGCTGCAACAAGCTGCCATTAAATGAACAACATTTCCCATTGACTGAGGTCGTCGGCGCCTGATTAATGTCCGGTGCTTTTGGAAGCAAACAACCTCAAGAAAAGTCAAGGAAGAGCAGCCTGATTTATATATCGGAGTATACACAGACAGAGCCGGAGACTGATGAGTTGGCCATATTGCTGGACAAAAGTCAAGTGTAAGCCCCGTCGAAAGCGAGAGTCAGCGCTAAACGCTTTTAAAATCCTGGCAGCTTAATGGCCAATTAGCAGAACAGAGGACATTCGCAGGACTTGGGCCCCGAAGGCCTAAGATTTCAATAAAAGTGGCAGGACACACTGGAGTCCTGCCCCGGACTAATGGAGAAGAATGGCGAGCGAGAGAGCCGTTCCCGAGCCGCATAAATTACAATTAAGTGTAATTAATCATTGCTGAGTGGCCCGGCGGCACTTGGCCATCCATCGGCCTCGTCCTCTGGCCAATTCAGTAGGCGGTCCAGCCGCCATTTGTTGGCCCTCGTTGTCTTATCCTCTCAGAGGAGCAGAAGAAGGAGGAGCGAAGCAAGGAACGGGCCACTCGAGTGATTGGTTAGCCGCACTTCCCACTTGGCCAGAGTGGGAACAGGAGCAGCTGCAACACCCACAACAGGGAATGGGCAAGGCAAGGACAACAGCAACAGGAAGCGGAAGTGCCCAGTGCAGGCTACTCATTCTTAACACCTAGCTGGCTTGGTGTTCCCTAGAAAATGTATATTATAATGACAAAAAATATGAGAATCGAGCCTAAAATTTAATTATAATAAATTTTGTGGAATTCACACTTTCCCTGAATTGCTTGTTGAAGTTATTATTTCTTGGAAGTGATATTGTTGTCTTTAGTTTGGATTGCCTTTTCCAGTGAATTATCTCTTGACAACTTAATTGACTTGCTCTTCTATGAGATGTAATTTATTCATAAATCAATTGAAATTCTGTAGAAATTCTTTGGAAATTCAATTTTGATTATATTTTCATTTTCTTTCAGCATATTCGCCCTGTTAAAACCTGACTATTTGCTCAGACAATAAACAAATGTAAAAGGTAAAAGCTTTGGCAAACAATTTACTGGTGCAATGTTTATTTAAAGGATTTATTTGCCTAGAAAAATATAAAATATACGCAGAGTTCATTCGGTATTTACCAAAAAAGAATGGAAATTACTAATGAACAAAGCTAACAAATTAACATGGGAATTGATAAACAAATTTGTTTGGCAAATAGTCGGAATTCAAAGGTGCTAAGCTAATAGGATTAAAGAAATAGCTTACACCAGAGATGACAGTCTCTATTTATTAAATAAAAAACCACTTTAAAGGAAGAACGACTTTAATAAAATTAATATCAGTTACCTATTTTATAGAGGAAACTAAACTCGTAGTAAATTTAATATCAAAACAAATTTGGACAAGCTGAGCTAGCACAAAACCTTAAACCCTTGTTGTCCTGCCATTATTATTTATGGTCTTCTGCCCAGCTGGAGGGTTAAGGGGAAATGAGGAGAGGAAATTAAAAATCGAGATTTAGGCAAATTGGAAAAGGCGGCTGGGCAATTTAATAAATAATAGAGATAAGTGAGGGCTGGCGAGCTGACGAGGCAGAGACGAGTTCACCGCAAACTATTTTTGTCGTTGGGGGTCATTTACGGCCTCTCGACCGCCAGGAGGTTAAGGGGCGAGGGCCGATGAAGCAACACGGATATATGTATGGCCGCCAGGTCGCAGCTCTGGTCCAGGCTCTGCCGCTAGTTGTTGGCCATGGCAAAAGGCAGGCAAATCAATGAATGGAATGAAAGAGGACGAAACAGGACGCAGGAAGGGAGCCACAGCGGAGTGCGGGAGGAGCGAGCGAGTGTGCTCCATCAGCGGCTCGTTCAGTTGGAAAAGTTATTGCGCCAGAAGTAATTCTATAAAGAAAGCTGTCAGCCTCTCCATTGCTCTCTCTTTCGGTCTCTCTATACCCGTCTCTCTTAGCTGTATTGGCCCCCTCTTTCTATTTCTCTGTACACGGTAAAAAACTGTTTCTAGAAAATGGAGAAATTTAAATTGACATTTTAAGAACACAACAAAGTGATAGCAGCCTTATTGGTGCTTGGGACTCTGTTGTATATTTAATATAAAAAATATAATAATTAAGAAACACTCCTAAAACAATTGATCCAAGGAGAGTTAAAGTCAGATAACATACTCAGAGTCATAAGCATTTAATAATGTTTACTAATTAAATATTAAAGTTCTTGAAAACCAAATCTTTAATTCCTTTAGTTTTTCCTTTACCAAGCTAAATATTTATACTTATTTTTCCACAGTGTACCTATACCCTGACCTGGGAATTTGCCTATTCAATATGAGTATTTCAGTTTTTCAGCTGCTAAACGGAACTTGCGCTATTTTAGGTCCTCGAAAAATACGGGCTCGCATGCGACATGCGGGGTGGTCTCAATGTCTATGTATATATATATCTCTATATATCGGGAATCGATTTGGGGGCTATGTCAACGGCTATTTTTGCGGTCTCGTCCAGCGAGTTGAAGAGCCGTTAACGCTAACGATGGTCGGATGAGGGGGAGTTGGGAAATATTCGATTACCAGCATCGAAAAGGGTTTCCCGAAAGGAAAAATTTATAGACCGAAGAAGGCTGAGAAGAATTGTTTTTTGGGTTGAAGTTGAACTTTTTTTTGTTAAAAATAAGCATAATTTGATTAGTTGGGTTCACTCGGTGACAACATACAAGGAAAGCACAGAGACAAAAGGACACTCCACAGTGGGCATTGTCAAGAGCAGCCGAAAGCTGAGAGAGAAGTTCCGAAAATTGATTTTTCCTTCAACAGTTTTATTTGCCAAACATAATTTAATAATAAACTTTGGCACTTTTAGCCAGGACGAAAAAGGAGAGGAGGTCGGGAGGCAGGAGGAAGCCCTGGGTCGTTCACTGAAGCTTGAAATTTATGTTCACGCCTGCATTGTTGCCTCGCAGCTCCGGCAGGACACTTTCCCTGATCCACCCTTCAGTTGGCATACCCCAGTCCCCCTAGGCCCCCCGAGCGGGCAGCTGTCAGGAGCACACGAGGCAACCGCTGGGCAGAGGTTTGGTTTGCTCGTCCTGCCTGGTTTGGTTTTGGCCTGGTTTTTAGTTTTCGGCCAGTCGGAAATTCGACTTTAATTGGGAAATCATCCGGCGGTGGGGCGAAACAATATTTTAACAAATAAATTCCGTTTGAAGTGCTGGCTCTCGCTCGCTCTCGATCTGTTATTGTTTAATTTGCGGCCAGGTCCTGGTCCAGCCAGTTGCTGCCTTTGTGCAAATATTTAGCAATTAATTAAATGTTCAAAGAGGTGGCAGGGGCGGAAATGGTCTAAAAATCCAAATAAATCATTTGTGAAATTTGCGGAATGCCGCTTCGTCCGGCTCGTTATGCCATAATCAAATGTTATTCATACTTTTGTAGCAATATTTTTTTAAATGTGGAGTATTTAATTAGATTTTCTCACTCATAAATGTAGCTCTGGGTGTTTGAATATTTCATTTTGCGGTGTGAATACCAATTCTACCGGGAATTAAATTGGAGAGGCATTAATTGTTTAAATTCAATAGAAAACATTTTACTTTTTATGCTGATTTCATTCAATTTAACAGATTTAGGATTCTCTTAGTTTTTATAAACATATCAAGCCACAGAAAAATGTTCCTTACCCACTCAATATACCTTGAACTAAAGCCCAGCTTACTGGTAGTTTAGCAAAAATTTTAATCAAGTCTTAAAGAACTGTAAAATATTTGTAGACTTCCCCAATCTAAATTCGCCATGTCTCAAATTCTTGGAGTTTCCCTAGATCAATTAACACTCTTGGCTCGACATTCTCGCCTTCTATTTCACCTTTTCGTTGGCGACATTCTTAAAGCCTCGTCAAAAATGCGGGTTGTCAGGCAGGCAAAGGCCTTGCCAGCCCTCGGGGAAAATGGGGGAAACCGAGGAAAACTCGGGACCAGCAGACCGCCAACGATGCCGGCGATGAAGAAGTAATTCAATTTGGGTTTAAAATTGCAAGCTGCAGACCGGCAGCGGCGGCATGTCAAGGCGACACATCCTTGACAGAAAACAATAAAAAGTGTAGGCTGGGACACCGGGGGCTTCTTTCTTAATTAAAATGCATCCCGTGTGAGACAGCCTTGGATATGAAAATCGATTGAGTGCAGCTTAAATCGGCGGGAATCATTGGATCAGCAATAACCGTCCCGATGGAGGATTGAATAATTGTTGATTTAAAGTGGCAAACTCACTCGATACTCGAACTCATTCGACATAATTAATTACGCAAAAACTTTTGCCTCAAATTGAATTTGTTTTCGAATTAAATTCAAGCCAAACGAAATAGAGCGGGGGAAGGAATTGCATTACGAAAATGATTTCGAGGTTGTGGCGCTCTTTTGCATTTCGGTTGAGTTAAAATGCGACTGAGGCACATAATTTTAATTTTAATTGCAAGCTGCGCCAGCAGCAGGTGGAACGACAGGGGTTGGGTGGGAAACTATCTAAACTTTTTCCTTATATTTGTTATTGTTGCAGCGCCGGAACAAAACTTTCAGCTGCATAAAGTTTTCCTCCCCCTCGTCGCCTAGTTATCCAGGGAACAAAAAAGACGCACCTAACTTTCTGCGGGCGCCGCCTAGAAGCTGAAAATCAAATGAAACTTCGCTGGCCAACAACTTAGAGGCGACTTAAAGCACTTTAAGTTGGCCGAATGTCAAAGATTGCGTATACGCACATAGCTGCTTGTGGCAGGAAGGGGTCAGGGGCTAGGAGTTAAATGTCAAGTTCATTGCAGCAGTAATTCCGCATCGAGGTGGGCCCGGTGCCAAAAATCTTAGAGGGACTCGAGGTCAATGCGTCGTCTGTCATGTGAGAGTTGCCCCAAAGACAAAGAAATAAAATTGTAAATTTAATAAATATATTATAAATATTAAGCTACATATTAAAATTATATATAAATTTTTTCTGAACAATTTTCGTAAACATTTTTTGATTTTGGGCATAAATCTCGCACTGGCATTAATAACGAAATTGAATTCTTGCGCATATAAAAAATCATAGAAAATATTGGAAATAATACATACAAAATACAAGAGCTTCTCATCAAACATGCCTTGATGTCCGATCGAATTGCCTTCGCTAATTTGCCTATGTGAAAACGCCGCCAAGTAAGCGCCCGAAAAACAAGAAATTGTGATTAAAATTGGCTTTTTATGATCCATTCGGGGCGTGACTGGGGCTGTGAGAGATATTAAACTAAGGCCTGGTGGCCCCTGTATAAGGCCTAACGTATAAATTAGCACGCCAGGCGATGTTGGCAATAAAACGTTTTTCGCGGAGGCATACGTTGCGTATACGCAATGTGGCGCTGGAATGCGAGCTCAGCCGGAAAGTAGGCAACAAAAATGACACGCGCCAGGAAAAGATTTTGTGCTTAGAAGGAAAAACCAGAGAGAGCAACAGCGAATCGGAGGAAAAGGAAGAAAGCCATAAGGAAGACTGTGTGTAAGCTGAAACTGCGGGAATTTGTGGAAAGTCGTAAAGCAAAATAAACACTGGCAGGCGTAAAAGTTGTAAAAATGCCAAAATATAGCCAAAGTTAAGCCAGGCAGGGAGCGCCAAACTTTTGGCGGCCAACTGTTGATAGTTGGCAGTGCTTAGAAGGCCCAAGAAAAACCAACACAGCCCCACACAGAGCGAGAGATGAGAAACATGGCCAGTGAAGCAGCAAATTCGTTGGGCACAAAACCCATCTATACCGCCATTCAGCCATCCATCCACCCATCCCGCCAAGCATCCATCAATCAATCAATCAGCCTAAACCAGTCAACGTCAATGGCCCCCGCCACTCCAAAAATGTCCAAAATGGAAAGCGACCGCTTTGGAGCTCTCATTGGCAATCGACATGCAATTTATGCGAAATGTTGACATTCATCGCCCGGCTGGGGAAATGGAAAATGGTAAAAGGAAATGCCAAATTTAAACATGTGTACAAACACAGATTTTAAAGCGGGCTCAAAGGATTGCCAATTGAATATATGTTTTTGTATAAACGATCCATTATGCATACATGGGATTAGCCAGATGGCTGCCTAAAGGATTGTCAAGAAGCCAGCCAGACAGGCGGCATAAAATATTGAACTTGGCCTAAGTCCTTGAGTCCTTGAAGTGTGAGCTGAGCAAAATAAACACACACATACACACATATGTATTTCGTCTGTAACCTAAGCCAGAAGTCAACACACAATTTTTGCCATTGGAAATTAAAAGTTTAACTTGAACACTCGTCGATTGCCGGCAAATATTTACTTAATGCTCATTTGTGTGCTTTATTTTTTTCAGAAATTCGAACACGTTCAGTTGAGGGGAAAAAATGTAATGGTTTGTGGCTGTTATTGACATGCATTTGCCATCAAATAATTGAATTGCGAAAGCAATTACGTGGAATCTGTTTATTTAAGCAGCAAATGTACAGACTTTTAAAGAAACTCGCCCCCTACTTCATTAGTTTTTTTATATTTTAAGGATTCTCTGTTGCAGTGAGTGTTTTTTGTTGTGCGGCGATTATGCTAATGAAAGGGCATGTTCTGCCCGGCTATTCTTCTCTCGGAATTCCCGGCACAGACAGTTTGCCCATCGTACATGCCGGTCACGTAGCCATCTAACATGAATCTGGCTAATACAATTAGAAGCAGCAGACAGCCAAAGGGATGGGAGGGCCAAAGAGATAGACAGGCTGACAATTGAGTTTCGGGATGTCAAATGTTTCAATTAAAACTCGCGAAAGACACAGAATCCATTCTCCTGATTGGAGGGCAAAGGGCGAGAGACCGGATCTTGAGCAATAGTACCAATCACAAAATTGCTTCTAGCAAATCAAAGATGAACAAAGGCTGGGAAAAATACAGGAAAACTGGGAAATCGACAAAGAGAGAGGGATATAGAGAGGGAAGGGAAAACAGGAAGTCGAATAACGAGAAAGGAAAACAAAGCAAAGCTGCGGGGCATTATCTTAATTATGCAAAGCCGAATCGAAGGGGTTATGGTGTAAAGGTCTTAACCCACGTCTGACAAAGGACAAGTGCCTCGAGAAGTTCCAATAATATTCCCAGAGCTTATTCAAGCGATTAGCTACACTCAACCCAGAGTCTTGGTGGGTTTTAATTAAATATATATAACATTATCGTATAACTTAAAATCTTTTAAGAGGGTTTTGTCCAAGTATTCGGTTTCAAACTTTTCTGTGATATTAAATTTCCAACTTTTTAAGGAGCCTCTTGAAAGCCTTGCTCAAGTATCATCTCTCCTGCGGTCTGGCCGAGTATAATTGATGATTTATTTCAATCAATATTGAATGTAAGCAAATTTCGGGGCATAATGGGTTAAGGCTTATGGCCGCTGCCACGCACATTTATCATGCGCTCGCCATTTCTTTCTTTCTTTCTTTTTTTTTTGTTGCGACAAATTCCAAAGTCAAAGTCAAAAGGGGGGCGCCCCAAATAAACCGGAATGGAATTTGGAATGGGAGCGCTGGCAAGGCCATTCCGTGTGTGCCATAAAGCACTCAGAGCCTGTGAGCCCCTCCACGGAGGCCCGCCTCTGGTAGCCCAAAAATTCCAAGCCTTTCTACCCGCCAGCCTGCGAGCCTGCGACACGTGCAAAGTCGAGTTCGAAGTTGAAGTTTGAATTGATTGCGTGCCAGTTGTGGCAATGCCGATTGGGGGGCGTTACAGGAGGCGTATCTGGGTGGGCGTGGCCGCCTCGATAACAAATGCCTCTCGCTTCGCTCTTGTGCTGTGTGCGTATTGTAATTAAAATGACGAAAGCAGCAGCGCCAAAGTTTTAATAAACTGCCAAAATAAATACGAAAAGGAGAGAAAGAGCGTGCGCGCGAAAGGGAATCGAATAAACAAAGACTGAAAAAGTTGTAAGCGGATTGCAGGGGATAGAAGGTGGGGGAAGAGGCCCCAGGATGAAGGACGCAGGAGCGGGGCCAACATAAGTACTTTGTATTAATAACAGAACCCGGCAAGGACTGAGGCAAGAGTTGCGGCATCCGCAAATAACTGGAATTGAAACTCGAGTGCCTGCGGGGGAAAAGCCGAGCAGAATCAGCACTGAGGGAAAATGTACTGTCAATAAAACGAAACTTCTGAAATATAAAATAAACATAAATCTAAAATATATTTCTTTGATAAAAATAAATTGCATTCTTGGCATGACCTATTTTTCCTGATAAAAATCTCATAATTTTTATTGAAATTGTTAATGATTTTTCAACAACAAGTTAATAAACAAATCAATTACCCCTTTATACCTCTTCAAGTTTAATCTATTAACGTTTTATTTATGACTTTATCGGAACGGTAAAGGAAACCCATAAATACCAAACACTTTTGTTTATTTTCTCGCCGTGGTGGCATAATTTTTCATCATGGCGTGAAGAGCAAACTGTTTACATTTGTTTTCCTCACTCAGGATCCAGGACACCAGACGGGCGAGGGGATGCCTGGAGCAACATGTTCATTACGCCAACGGGCAGCAGCAGTGGCAGCAGCTGAGATGGCCTTGTTTTCCCAGGTGCGGCTCATTAAATCACCGCCGGTAATCAGTTAGTATTTCCCGAAAAAGGCTTCGCGGGTTAAGGTTAACCTGGCCGCTCCACTCCCTTCCCACCAACTGCTTGGTGTCAATCGCAGTTGGCTTAATTAACATCGCCGGCTGGCTATTGTGGAACAGATTTTAGCGCATAAATTCAAATCAGTCTGCAAACTTTGGCCATAAAATGCCGGGAGAGGCACTCCGAACTAAACATAACATTTACTACATAGCGGGGGCTTTAGAGTGCTAATAATAAGAATAACAACAATAATCATTTTGCATGATTTACGAGTGCAGCTGGCAGACCTCTGCTGCTGTTCGTTCAGTGGCCATAAATTCTCATCAATAAATCAAATGTAAAAGCGTGGCTGCTATATGAGGGCCCCACGATGTATGCTACGCTTTTGTTACCACTTAATGGGCAGCCACAGTTTTAGGTATATAGATATCTGGTTTTAAGATATAAAAATAATATATTTAAAAAATATACAAGACTTTTTATAACATCCAACTTGAGCATTTTAGATAGCCACCCGAAGGCAGGCGATACTTTCAACCCAACACAGGGTATTTCATGGGCCTTGAGAGCGTTGTGTTTGTTGTGCGTGTGTCTATGCGGGTGAGAAGTGTGGCAAGTGACATGTGTCACTCCATAATAATCGCATTTGCATGGAGCCATGAACGGCATGAGCCATGAATATCCAAACAGAAACTTAACTACATAGAAGCTCTTCGCTGATGGGCTTTGAAGATCTTAGACCTAATCACGTTTCGGGTTCAAGTGTTGGGTGTTAGGGTTTTTATTTTTTGTTTTGTTTTGGGTATCGATTTCGTTTTCGATTTCCTTGGGATACTTACAGCTAGACACTCGTACGATTAAGTATACGCATAGTTGATTGCTTAGTCTCGGGGACGCGCTGATAATACTTACAGGTTTGCAGAGAGGGGTCTGGGTCGTTCATTGGGGTGGGTACCAGGACCTGGAAGGTTGTCCGGGCTCACAGGGCTGGGAATAGGAACCTAGAGCAGCTCCGTCTCCATCTGTGCGGCCTCCACGGTCTCCACAATGGTGGCCGTGGCCGCCGTGACCGAATCTCATGGGACGTAGCGCGTGGTTAGCGCTCCATCGTCGTCGTCGTCCACCCGCAGGCCACCGCATCCACAGCATCCGCCGGCACAACAGGCGAGGCTCAGGCAGCCGCCTCTTGGTCAAATTGCGGACACCTGCTCCAGTTCGGCGCTGGAGCGGCCCGAGTTCATCACCACCACATTCTTGGCGGCATAGTCCGTGATGAAGCGGTCGCTGTTCCGCGGATGAATATTGCCCACATCCTGGGCACAACACCAGGGATTTCGCATGGTCAGAATGCGCTTGAAGGCGTCGCGGAACTCCTTGTTGAAGATCGAGTAGATGATCGGATTGAAGGCCGAGTTCGAGTAGCCCAGCCAGGTGAGGATCTTGAAGGTCTGTCCTCCAATGCAGGTCTTGCAGAAGGCGGCCGTTATGTTCACGCAGAAGAAGGGCACCCAGCAGATGAGGAACACGCCCATGATGACGCCCACCGTCACGGCGGCCTTGTGATCGGACACATGATACGGCGAACTGTGATGCAGATTTCGCACCTTAAACTTCTTGGGTGTGTTCTTGGGTCGGCGGATGCTCTTGTAGCGCTGCTTCTCGGCCACCTCGCCTGGCCGGGTCACCGCCTTGATGGACTTGACGTGCTTCTGGGCGTAGCAGTAGAGCCTGAAGAGGGGGTTAAGAGCATGTAAGTACATTACTAAAATCTTTATGAAATAGTATTTAATATTTTTATAGACTAATTTTGTAACTACATCCTTTTTACAGCAATTCCCTGTGTAATCCCAATTAATTACACTTTTTTTGTCACCTAATTAAATGGCTTGTCATGATTTAGCTGCCTGTTTTGCTTGGTAACCGGTTACCAGTTATCGGGGCTTTGTAGTTACTGCTTGTAATTGATATGATAATTATTCACTGGGGGCACTTGGCATGTCAATTAGATGCGATCTGGGACCAGCCGCCGACAACAACAATGGCTCCAAGGAGGCACACACTGCGTATACGCAACGTATGAGCTGCTATCGCATATCCCATCTTCCACTCGAGTTGTTGCTTGCCCCGTGGCTGCCAACAAATAAGCAGGAAAGAAGGCATATGTTACTGGTAAGAGTATTTGCTGGCCAATGGCCAATGGCCAATGGGCACATAAAAAGGATAACACGACCTAAGCAGGCCCAGGCACAAATTATGACGATAAAAGTATATTTATTCTGTAATTTAACCGAAATTTGATAGAAAATTCCAATGCTAACCACCGGGGGATCCATTTGTGCGAACACAGAGAGAGAGAGGCGAAGAAGGACGTGGCAGGAGCCGGGGTCCTGGCCAATGGCTGCAAATCTCGTTAAGCTAAAATGGCAACGTGCCGCTGGGCGAAACGTTGATGAGCAGCTATCGCTATCCTGTTGCTGTGTGTGCGGGTGCGGGTGTGAGTGTGAGTGCGAGTGCGAGGGGCAGTGTGTCCTTGCCTAGTCCCTTTGCACACGCCCAAGTCTTTTTCCTCGCCGCTCCTGGGGATTACTTAGACGGACACTAATGCGTGCGCTTATTTGCTCAACCCAACAGAGAACCCCAACCCCATCCCGAAGCCCTCAATCCTCGAGCCTCCTTGCTGTCTTCCTCTCGTGCCTGGGGGCCATTTCGGAACTCGAAGTCCTTGTGGCATTTTTCTGATATATTCAGCATAGCGATAGCGCAGCTAACTTCGTCAGTTTTTACAACATTTTATTATTTACTTTTTACTACTTCTGCCTCGGTGGCTTTCTCCATTTGTTTTGCTTTTTGTTGGTAATGCCCTATCGGTGGGGTATTTTAAATGCAGAAAGGTGTTTGATAGATAGATAAACATTAGGGGAAGTGCATTCCTTCATATATATGATTTTTATTCTTATTTATTTATGATGTCTTTATGTCTTTAAATTTGAAGTAAGCTGCATTCCATTTATTTTATATCCTTTGGCAGGCACTTTCTCCTATTTCTATTTCCTGTTTATCCTATAAAATAACTTTCTTTTAATCAAATTTTAATATTTTTTCTTTGCTTTTAAATAACTTTAATTAATAATCTCTAAAAGACACTCTTCCTGTGTTATTTTACTTATAAACATAACACGCTTTTTTATGAAATTCTAATTTGTCTAAGTTATATTTTCATTACCCTAAACTCTCTGTAAAAAAGGGTATATAATCTTTGGGATATGTGTGTACGTATGTAAATAAGCTTGCATTTATTTTGCCTTCCGTATTTTTTCTTTTATTTTTGGTAAGCGCATAAAAACATTTGAGTTCACGCTTTGTTTTCATTTGCAAAGATTTCGGGCAAAAGTTTCGGTTGGCCTGAAGGAAGTTTTCCTGCCTTGTGGTTTCTGTATGAGCAAACATAACGAAAACCTTGGGCTATTTGTATCTACATAATTGCAGGCTGAAGGCGTTTTGGAAAATATCTTTCCTTCTTTTATGCATTTCATGTTTTATGCACGGCGAAAGTTTAGCCGCAATCTCGGAAAAGTTGCTGGTGTTGGATAAGAAAAAGTAAAAATAATGCACACAACTCTTAGTCATTTTCTTAGAATAGAAAATAAAGATGATTTATGTATTTAAAATTAAAATAATATAAAAGTCTAAAGAAGCGATCTGAAGACAGAACAATATTTTGTTTTGAAATAGTAAAAAAATAAAAAAATAGTAAAAGGTAGAACAACATTTTAAAAGAATGTATAGATTTAAAAAGTAAACTATTGCAGTTTGTTTTCTTAGCTTATGCCACACTTAGCCCTGATTTTCCCTTAGGGACTTACCGACAGTAGATGCCAATCATGACCACGCAGGGAAAGTAGAAGCTGATGCAGCTGGACACTACGGCGTAAGTGGGCGTCAAGTCCAGGGCGCACGTTGGATACTTCTTGCCGTTGTCCTCGAAGATTAGCGGCTGGTCCGGCCGATGGATGCCCAGCGAGATGGGCACGAAGGAGACGAAGGCGGCCAGCAGCCAAATGGCCGCGATGGTGATGACGGCCACGCGTCGTGTCACCCAGCGGCCATATCTGCAAACAAAAAAGGGAATAAGAACAGGAGGCGTCACACAGAGTTAAGCGAAAGGGTTGCATCAATTTGCGGCCAAGGAAGCGGAAGTACACGCGCCGCCATGCTGGGTAGCCCGCCGTGTTCCCCTCATTTTCTGTCGTTGGCCTGCTAATGCCGCTGCCCTTTTGCCCTTGTGAAAACGTGAAAAGCCACAGGCCACACTCGGGAAAGTTTTTCCTAAACTTGTGAAATTTTACCCAGCATTTTGTTAAGCTTTTAAAAACTCTGGTTTAATTAACTTAAAAGTTTGACTAGCAAGAAGTGTAATGCTTGCCTAATATTTAATAAGAGTCACAGTGCAAGGCAGATAAATTAAGTGACTAAAATTTAAGAGAATTATTTTGGGTTACTTATAGTGTTATAAAGTTCAAAGGTATTTCTTTTATTTAAAGATTCTTATTTGTAAACAGACATAAAGAGAATTAGTATAATTTTAAATAACTAAGTTTATTTTAGGGGACCTTTCTTTGATTTATTCTAACTCTCCATTTGCTCTCCACTTAGTTTTATTTTACTTTTAAAATGTTTGCCACAGATCTCCTTTTTTTATGTGTACAACATCTGTGTGAGACTAGGAGATGGGAAGCTGGAAACAGGGAACTGGGTACTGGCTACTGGGACCAGGGGCGTGGACAACATGAACATGGGACCGTGTTGCGATGTCCTGATATGCTGATGTCCTGATTGTGGCTTTGCATGTCGCTGGCAATCCCTCAGCGGCCCCAGCAGCCATTAGACAACATCATTTTCGGGGTGTGTGCGCGACAAGTGTTAAGGCCCGCCCCAGCAGAGGGGGTCCGAGTCCTGTACCCGGGATCAGGTAGATGCTCCGGGACTTAAAACCGAGTTCGGGTCAGTCAGCATGTCATTAATTACTCGACAAATCGCCCAAAACCCCGAGAACAAGCCACACATACGCATTGCGGCATTTGCGAGTGCCAATGACATATGAAAATCATTCCCGCTCGCCTTTGCCAGCACTTCGATTTCGCTTTTTCGGTCAGGAAATGAGCAGTCTGCACAAAACCGAGGACCGAAAACCCAAAGCCGAAAAACCCCAACCCAGACATGTGGCTAAAGGGATCCGGATCCCGGATGAGGGTCTGGGTGCCATATGCCGCATCATTTTGGCTTGTGCAGGAAATCAAACAGAATAATTCAATTTCAATACAAAGACGCACTCGCTGGCGCTCACTCAAGGACGGCGGCGACGACGACAACGCCGACAAAGCGGAAACGGAAGTTTATGTAATTGTATTCACATACAAATTCAATTTCGTTTTCGGCACGAAAATTGATTTCCATGTGACGAAAGCCCAAGCAGTCTCCCCAGGCACCTAACCACCGATCCCAATGGCCAACCTGTCACGAGTGCTGCCGAGCAAGGATACTCTTGTTTTCTTATATATTTGGTAAAAAAAAAAATATCTTTGAAGATTTATCATATATAAATAATAAAAATAATACATTTCTATAGGATTCTCTCCACCACATTTCCATCTAGGTATTTCCTATATATTTCAACAACTTTATGGCTTTGTGGCACCACTAATCTGAGGTGACAACAGACGAAAGCCAGGTACTGGGTACCATCACTGCCAGACTTCGCTCACATCCCTATGGCCTGCACACTAATTCAGTGTCTTAGAGTGGCTGAGGTAGCGCTTTGATATATGCACATAAACCTGCAGCCATTAGGTGACACACGATTTCCTAGCACAAGAAACGAGGACCTCCACTCGTCCTGAAGCACCGGAGCACTGGCGGAGCCAATCAGCCATCGATGGGCTAATTGAAATCGTGTGTGAGGGTGTTCCAGGTGGCTGAAGCAGCAGGAGAGTAGGGGGAGGAGGTGGCACCAAGAGTGTGTGTGCCAGAAACAGGCTCCTGCTCTTGCCTTCGAACCGAAGGACATTTGCATTTAACGTTGGCAGGTTGACTGGCTGCGTGGCATGCGGTGGCTTTTGTGTTTGTCCCACATGCACTCAAGAAATTACCACAAGGCACGCACAATGATCCTTCCGCAGAGCTCCCCGGGATCCTCCTGCTCATCCTCCCTCATCCCGCCTTCTTTGTGTCCGTCATTTGCATAGTTTGAGTTGCTTCTTTTGCTCTTTATCCTGCTGCTGCCACGTCAGCTTGCCCGCCAGCTTGTTTGTCTTTTGTTTTTTTTTTTTTTGTTTTGTGGTCCTGGTCCTGGTCTCGGTCTTGGTCTTCGCCTCCTTGTGGGTCCTGGCAAATTTGATGGCTCTTTATGAGCGTTTTCGTAACTGTCATTGCTAGCACGTGCTTGCTGCACCGTGGGTCCAAAAGGTGACGCCAGTTATGGAGGGAGGACTCCTCTTCCCCTCGATCTATATCTGAGTCCTGATAGCTGCTTTCTTTTTGGCCGCTAAGCCGCCGATTATCTTGTCGGCAGAAGGACGTATATATTAGGGACTGACGTAGGAGTAGGAGCGGATTTTAATTCGAGTATTTCCCAGACATAGATTGAAACCTATTTGTTTCCTAACACGATTTCATTTCCACTCCTTAAAACCATCTGGGAGTAATAGACAATACAACTTGATACTGCTTACCTACATTTCATTGATTTATCCCCAATAATCCCCAATCTATTTTCAATCTTCGCGCAATAAAAGCATCTCGGGAATCCCCTGTGATTTGGGGTTACAACCCCGTAGTTTTCACTGTGAAATATCCTCGACCACGACCAAGACAGCATCGCAAAATACAATTACACAAAGGTTCCCAAGTGCGTCATTGTAGCTGGAGGAGAACGAGCAGGTTTTGTGCGGTGTGCGTTTAAGTGTACGGGCTCCTACCCCGAACCCAACGAACCCCCAAAAAACCCCATTCTGTCGCCTGCGGCAAACTTTCATTGTTCTTTCAGTTTTTATTGCAGTTTAAAATGAATTTCACATATGCGTCTGACAGTTACGATGATGACAGGCGCCAAAGTCAACCGACAATGCCAGGAGGACGCGAATAAAAACAACAGCAGCGGCAGCAGAAACTTCGAGGCATCAACTTGTCACATAAAATACGCAAAAATTTCTCATTTCTGGTTGGGGTTCAGGGCGTCGCTTCATCTTCACTTTGTCAGCTACTAATTAAATTTGCACGCGCTTTTTATCCAAATTGTTTTTGCCAATTTCCACCGCCTCCCTTGGAAAATCCACGGCGAGCGCAATTAAATTAAACGCCTGCAATTATTCTAAAACGCTAAGAAAATATACTGAATCTGCGATTCTCTCTGCCTTGAGACAGCTCCTAGATGAATGGGCCTCTGGGTGGGGCCAGGGGGTTTGGGTGGGAGGTGTCCTTTAAGTAGGCACAAGGTCCTTCTATGTGGGAGTCGAGTGGGCGTTATCCTAATGAGACGCCGGCAAAGAATGCGCCATGCCGCTGCCTCCACTTTGACATGCAAATAATTCAGATTTACATAAAGAGCGCGTCTGGTGTTGGACCCAGGATAGCGATATATATTATATATTCTAGACATAGAGAGAGAAAATAGCTTAAATATCTAGAAAAAAGTGGAAACGGAACAATGTTTTTTGAGAGGAAAATAAAGTTATTATAAATATCAGGAAGACAATATAAAAAAACACTCAGTTCTTTTAATTTTTTATATCCTTCGTTGCTTGAATAATATTAATAGGAAAATCCTCTTGATTTTGCACAGTGTATGACCAGCAGCTACCATTTCTCAGGCACAAAAGGTGGCCAACTGTGCTCTGCGCTGCGCTGAGTTATCCTGCAGTCAAGTTGCCGTTGGCGTGGCTCCTTGAGATTCAGATTCAGACTCAGGTTCAAATCCTTCTTACCCAGGTTCAGACTTGGTCTCAGTCCCCGAGAGAAGCTAGAGAGGTGTGAGTGACGGCTTGACATTTGAAGTGTAGAAAAGGTACTACCCTGCCCTGGCCCTAGGTGCCAATGCAAAACGAATCCAGGTGGCTAAACTCAATTTCACGACGTCGCTGACGGAACTTGGCCGGCGGCGGCGGCGGCTAAGGGTCTCAGGTCTTAGTGTCTATGCAAATGTCATTAACCCAAGGACTCAAATTAATATTGGACAACATTAGGACGGTCTTAATCAGCGTTTGAATTGGACAATTTACATCAAGAGTAGATCTATTATTGAATTTGGATAGCGGATAAGGCGAGTTAGACGGATTTCTAAAGTATTTAATGGTGTAAATATATTGAAATTTGTAATACAATAGTTTATGTATTTTTTAAGGCAGTAAATAATATTCTTCCAAAATATTTAACCTTAGTTTATAGAACTGGCATACTTAACTTAAATACTATTAACATTGTTAACATGTTTACAAAGTTGTTTAATTATTTATTCATCGATTTTTAGCTCTTCAAAGTTTTAATTGATTACTTTGTTTCAGTTTTTAATCACTTTTCTAGACGTGCATGTAATGCCTTTTCCTTTTTATGGGTCAGCCATTAAAAAATCTAGATATAATGGAATATAATTCTTTTACGAGTGGAGAACCTCTCAATGCATCAAGCAATCAATCAAGCAATTTGTGTCATTCACCGCGTCATCAACCTTTCGATGTCAAACCAGGCTGACGCTTTCCCCTCTCCCTCCCTTCCCATCCCGTAAACTGCAACCTGGTGAAAATCCTTGCTCGTCCTTGCTTAATTTCACTTTCAATTCCATCTATGCTTGTACCACACCCCTTTCCCCGGTCAAAGGACAAACGGAATTCAAAATCAGGGAAAAATGTTCCATGAAAATTGTCAGGACAGACGGCTCCTAATCTCACCCATCCCATCGGAACCGCCAGGGAGAGCTCATTTAAATCCTTTTGCCGTGGCATACAAAATTGTGCAATCTGAATTTTCAGCTCGCTTCGGCATCAACTTGCCACATCAATGGAGCGTTATACGCTCGCCAACTCGTTACGTGAACCGAGCCACACAAAAGATACACAGATAGAGAGATAGATGGATTGCTGGAGGGAAGGATTGGGATGGGAGGGATGCTGGGACTCTGGGACGCTGCTGTTAAATTCAGAGAATGGTAAGGGGAAGGGAGAGAGATACAAATGTCGCACAGCATTTTTCATAAGCGAATAAGCCACCCCAGGTGGCAACAGGAAAGGCAACAAAACAGTTACGGGGCAGTGGTGGTGCCTGAAAAAAAATATTTTTCTACTTTTGGCTTTTGGCTGAAAATAGCATCAAAGGATTTATTATGGCTCTTTCATGGCGCATGGCGCTGTCGTGGGGTTAGGTCGCTGCCAACTGTCTCGATTTGCCATAGTTGCCCCCTGTTGCCTCTTAGCTGGTGAGGACCCTACATAACCGCCGCCGCCCCAAAGGCTTCCTGCAATCATTTCGTCGGGCAGCTCCCCAACAGAGCCAGCACCGACCCCTAGTGGCTGTCAGCGACTTGACCAACGTCATTTTTAACTCGGCTCTGAGGCACTCGGAGAAATGTTTGCTTTTAATAGAGACTTATTTTGTAATTATTAATTAACAATTAATTTGTTAATTGTCTGATTAATATAATTAATATCAGAATTAAATATTTAATTCCTCAGACTCCCAAAGTTTTATTTCACAAGCCTAACTGCTATATTTTATTTTCAGTGCTCACACACGTCAAAATAACAAAAGTCTAGAGCAAAGTAGAGACAAAGGTTCGCCCACTTAGAAGCACACAGAGCAAAGTGAAGGAATTCAGCTGTGGCTGCTGACACATAATAAATTTTTGCGTTTGTTCTTGGCCGCAAATGTAATATTCGTATGCCAAAAAATGTTTGCTGGCCGGCAGTAGCCAGCAGCACTTGTGCGGTCGGTCGTCTGAGGCATTGTTGAAAATTTAATTAACACACAATTGTTGTGGTCCAGACGGACCTCCGCTCTGGGAGGCTTTGAGGCACTGAAGAGGGACTGGGGGCACTTGATAAACTAGTTTCAAGTTTTGCCGAATGCCTCCTTTGTGCGAATCGCTCGCTCGCCGGTGGAAATCAATTTGGGCTGCCAACAGGCAGCACAACTGCTGACTGCTGACTACAAAGCTGGCTAACATGGCCTGACTGGCAGCATTTTAGGGCACGACGGCAGCAGCAGCAGCAGCAGCAGGACAAGCTCATTGTCGTTGACAAACACACAGAGACTCCTACACTGCGAATACACCTGAGGCAGCAGGATTTGATTGTCTCCGAGGCTTCCTGCCAGGATAGCGCCGGGGATAGCAGCTGGAGGAACGTGCCGGATGCGCAAGGTAGATTGAACTGCGATAATGGAACATTTGGTCTACCCTCAGCCGGGCTGAGACAAGATGAAGTCATTTTCAGCGAGGTGACACCAGTGGCTGCCAGCAGGTTAGCTTATACTATATTTAAAGCGAGCCCTGGAATAAATTAGGTTTAGGGTTTTAAATTTATTGGGTATTACGACTAATTTGAGTGAAATTTACAAATTCTAAGGCAAACAGGATAAAGTTAAGAGAAGTCTTAACGAAACCGAGGAATATTTAAAAAGTGTTATTAAGTACATTAACATAGATGCTTAAATTTCTAGCCAGATTCAATCCCCGATACGCTTTTGTTGATATTTTTTTCCTGCTATTTTTTATTATCTAGAGAAATCATAAAAGACTTCTAAAGATTGTGCTAGAAACTGCCAGCTAGTAACATTTTCTATAGCAACTCAATTATGGAGAGACCCCGCTTTCTTCCCCCTCTTAGCCAAACTGCTCTTACTGCCACTTTCCTCCACTTTTCACCAGCTGGTAATGACACTTCTTTTGTTACTTATTTCCTTGGCCTGACCCAAGGAGCATGACTTGGCTGAACTTAGTTTGGCCCGCAAAACCACAGCTGAAATGCTGATCCAAAAGTGCTTACTGCCAACTTGAAGATGAACTCGCAAGATGAAGTGCAAAGGGAAAGAGGGAAAGAAAGAGCGGAGCCCTTGTAATGCCACATAAATCTGTTACTAATGAAACAATTATGAGCCCCGATTAATGAGCGGCAGTGCCATAAACAACTCGAGTGCTGGAAACGGTACAAAACGTGACGGGCATGACAACGCGGCGTATGAGTAATGTGCATACACACACACGGCGTATGAGTAACGTGCATACAAAGCACCTGCGATGGCAGCAAGTCCCCCTTCAAACCGAAACGAACGAACGAACATTAATGAATCGATTTTGCCCGGATTCTGACAGCCCGGACAATTAGTTATCGATGGGATATTTTATGCAGGTGACACAATCACTCACCTGAGCGGATCCTTGATGTGAATGTAGCGGTCCATCGAGATGGCGCACAGGTTGAGTATCGACGCCGTCGAGCACATGACATCAAAGGCCACCCAAGTATCACAAAATTGGGCTCCGAAGATCCAATATCCTGCAGGGGAGGCGATACACAAAAAAGAAAGTAAGTAAAACGAGGCTTTGATTGAATGTTTAAAATGCTTAATAAGTACTTTCTGTCTGGACGTGGCGGAAATTGCCATGTTGCGGCCGGACGGAAAAAAGTTGTTTCATTCGCACGAATGCAACACGGGGTAGGAAAAGCGGAAAAGCAACTAGTGTTGGTTGCTGGAATTTTCTGGCTATATTTTTGGACAATTTTCTGAGGGAATAATATTAGTTAATATTATTTTTTACTTATTAGAATTGACATGATTATGTTTATGTAAGTATTAAATATAAAATTCTTCTCTGGCACATGTTTTTTGCTAAATTAGAAAACAGGAAAGTAAAGAAACCCATAAAACATGATTAAAGTATATTATTTAATTCAATTTTGGACGTACTAACTATCTTGTTATTTGTTTTTTTTTTTTTATATTTTATTTGTATTTTTGCTAGAAAACCTCTCGTTTTTTAAGGACAACACTGAAAGCCAGGGCAACGACAACGAGTGTCACAGCAACCATGTTCTTGTTTTATTTATTCACGACGTAAATTGAGTTTAAATGATTTCATAAATTCATTTCCGTTTCCTGGGCCCTCTGCCTTTCAGCACTCTTGCCACCGTGTGAGCCATTTAAATTTCATTCCCTGGCCGAAAGTGAAAACAAATAATTTATTTTCCCGGGCTGCCTGGTAAAAATTTCATACATAAGTGCGTTGCAAGTCGATTGATGTCCCGTGCGTGACCAGAAGCGGATGTCCTTTGAATTCCAGCCCAGAAGGATATATACACACACAGACATGTATCGTTGCACGAGTATGTGGCGAATTCAATCACTGATTTGCCACATAAAAAGCTTATTTATTTATTTATTCGTGGCTGGCTTTCGACCGATGATTTGGGGCCGGGATAAGAATATGCATATCATGCTTGTTGCGGCTTTCAGGCCAGTTAATCAAGCGTGTGCCAGGATACGGGATACGGCACTTAAATGGCGCAGGAAATGCCAACGCAACTGGTCAAAAGCAAATCCGATTGGATACGATCTGAACCCAGCTCCAGGCCGACGGCAGGATACCGCAGGACATCAGAAGGTTGGGTCATTAGGATTTGAAATGTAACAACAGCCAGTCAGCAATAATGGCTTGACTTGTGTTATGGGTCCTTAAAATGAGGGACGGATTTATATTATTCGGATATAGTTTTACTCAAAATAAATTATTTAAATATGTGTTTCTTTATTAAATTAAACAAAGCAGAGAATTCATATTCATTGCATTTATATAAACGCCACTTGAATTGTTTCAGGATATATTTTGGATATTCCACAAAAGTTTCCTGCATTCTGTCAGCACGTCACTCAATTTCAGTTTCGCCTGCCAATGTCGATGGTCTTTCCATAACTCCTCGCTTGTCAAATACTTTCAGAAGCTTTGTTCTGAGAAATGCATTAGATTTGCAAATGGTTGCGGAAATACCGAATTTGCACTCCACACGAAATCCGTTGGAGATTCGAAACGGGGCTGTGCCGGAATCCTCAGCATTTTGGCCAAAATGTGCTCATGGCCCCGAAAAAAGCAATTTTCTGGAGGTGAATGAGTGGGAGTGGAAGTGGGAGCCGAGGGGTGTTATTCAAGTCAGCAAATAATTCATGCCGCTTTCAATACACACCGAACGAACATGTATGTGTATGTACATTGCTGCTGGCCAAAAAGAAGTATGCTTTATATGTATGTATATATTTTCGTGATTTCTCCGGCTGCTGGCAGCATCTGTCGGTTCTCGCCACTCGTCCTCGTCCTCGCTCTCCTGTTGTTGTTTGAATTTGTCCAATTGCGTACGATGTTTATTTGCTGATTTGCCTGTCTTCGAGCGTGCTAAATGTTGCCTTGGCGAAAATAATTTGCCTCCAAGTGTGGGTGTGTGTGTGTGTAGGTGTTAGCCTTGGCGTGGGTGTTGGCTGGAAGGCCCCCAGAGGCTGGCATCTGTTTGTCTTGAGCAGCTGAGCATTTTTATTTATTTTTTCACACTTTTGCTTACGCGGCGGCGGCGGCGGTACCTTCGTCACTCGTCGCTCGTCTCAGATTCGAGTGCCAAAGTCGTTTATTATTTTCACACATGCTTGCGGGTGGGGAGAGCGGGTGGAATCAGGGGAGCAGGTAGATCCTTTTTTTAGGGGATTTTACATAATTTTTCATTTATTGTAAGTATTTTTTTATTAGAAAATCTCGATCAAAAAACATAAGAACAAGTCAAAGTCAAAGAAAACAAGATTTTCAATTCGTTTTTTTTTCTTTTGCTTCTATGAAAAAAGTACTCCTCTTAATCGCCATAAGAAAGCCCCAACAGTACGCCCCTGTTCACCCTGGTTGACATACATGTGTCGCCTCATCATCTCATACCTCCTCTTCTGGCTTCACCAGCATCTCTCCCAGCTCCCATCCCACCGCATCTCATCTCTTACCGCAGCGCTTTGGATTCCGCTCACATTTTCCGACTCTCATATCTGACAAGGCTCGCAGTTTTCTTCTTTTGTTTGTTGTTTATGATTTTCCACTTTTTTGCAGCGTGCCTGCGAGAGTCCTTACACACATTGATGTCAGCTGCATGTTTCCTCAACCGGAAAAGGTTGTTGTTGCTGTTGTTGCTGGCTCTGAGCGAGCGAACCCCCAATTACCCTCGGCCCCTCGGTTCAGCATAAGGGCAAAGTTTTGCCGCCTTTCGCCTAATTTGCCTCTTATTTGCTTAGCCCGAGTTTCCTCCCATCTCCGCTGGTGGAATTAATAAAATGCAAGCTAGGAGAGTCGAGTCCTTGCAGCTGAAGTCTGCCCCGACAACGCTAAGGATAACTCGAGGAATGGCTAATGGAAAATAATCAGAATGTGTGGTTGCACTCGGGATCTGCATGTTAGCCGCCGCCGTCACTGGCACTCGCAGAGCCGGAATAAAATGAAATTCCTGTTTGGCCTGACTATAACCATTTGTCCAACCATGTGGGTGACGCGAGGGATGCCATGAAAGTTGTGTTTTTTAGTTTAAAATTAAATATTGGAAGCATACACTCATCAGTAATACAAATTATTAAAGAATTCTAAACTCTAGAGCTCTTTTTAAATAAATTCTAGCTCTTGGGATCAGCATTAAATTTATTATTTAAAAATATGTAAATATGTTGAGAAACCTCAAGGACATCCCTCGATCCTTGTAGCGTAGGAGGAAATCTTGTGCAATCACAATGTACCCCATCAGGGAGGAAACTCGGGAACACTCGGAAAAGTCGGGAAAACTCAGAAAACTGGAAAGGCTGAAGCCAGAAGCCAGAAGCTCTTGGGGAACTCGTGCGTTGCCTCCTTGTGCAGCTGACACTTTAAAAGGCATTGACAAAGCCACATAAAATCCGGCTTTAAGCGCTGCCAGGCATGTCGAATGGGCTTGAGTGGGCTCCGCCGCCGTCGCCGAGTGCCGCGGAGGACCCTTCTCCCTTATGGCTGGCACAGCCTGCAGCATTTTACATAAATTTCGGCGCTGGCAAACGCCAATTTCAATTGCAATTTCCCATTACCCAGGCTCAGCGTTTCCCATAGGAATACATATGGGAAATGGAAAATCAAAGCTTCACAGAACCTTAAATAATATCAATATCAAGTGGAAATAACTCAATAATTTTTTTTAATATTATTTATGATACTTAAAGTTCATATATTCGATTTTATTTCGGGTTTATTAAATCTAAAATTTTATTTATCGCTCATAATAAATTTCCTCTCACCCAGCAAATCGTTGACTCCGGCAAAGGTCATCACCAGCGAGGCCACAAAGAGATCCGCTATGGCCAGGGAGGCCAGGAAGAGGTTGCCGATGCGTCGCAGGCTCCGCTCCGTGTAGATGGCCAGGCAGACGAGGATGTTGCCGGCCACCGAGAGGAATATCAGCACCGAGAGGAAGATGCCTGCGGCGAGTCCAAGTCAAATGTCACTCCAATCGCGGTCCACGTCCTCGACGGGTCATGGGGTATCATGTGGTAAAGCATACTTATGTGGGCAGGATACAACGAACAGCAAGTGTGCGATGGGTGGCTTGGGGTGTGCCGGTGAGTGTGTGTGTGTGGGCGAAAAGTGGTGTTTGTCACATGCAACATGCAGTTTTAAGGATAATTGCCGCGTGTGTTGTTGTGACTCTGTACATGGTACACGGTACATGATGCTGAGGATGCAGTGGATGCAGTAAGGATGAGGTGGACACTGGTGCCCGCTGCTCTGGCGTACATTCAACGACATTTACTTTACCAACAACTACAATTGACACAAGTGACAGCGGCTCCGGTTCCTCACCAACTATTGTATCCATTTCAGAGGCGTTTGTCCAGCTGCTCTCATTGTAGAACGATGTCAGCTGCAAGGAAGAAGGGAAGGAACTCTTACAAGATGGCAAACTAAATGGGGTTTCCACAGAAATACATATTGGTTATTTTATTATAACCTTATGAAGGTTTGAGCTCTTTAAATAAATTAAATTTATCATATTTATTGCCACAAACTAAGTCTCAAATATTTATTAACTCATCCAAAGGTATCAAAGAATTCTTTTCAAATATCTTCTGTGGTTAGACCCCTTCCCTTTGATCTATAACTAATCAACTTCGAAAACATTTCACAAATTTAATTAGCTGGCATCCTTAGATGCTGCCTCCAAACTCCATTTATTATTTTGTCCCGACTTTTGGCTGCTGCCACGCATGTCCTGGCCACACACACACGCCCCAACACACCAAAAAAACTATCAATCATTTGTGGCATCTGTGGCCAGAATCCACTTGGCAGGCCTGTTCTGCGGCATTATTCATAATTAAAATTGACAAAATTTTCAAGAAAATTGCCAGGCTTCGTAATGAAATTAATTTGTTTGGCTTAACCGCCTGCCATTTCCCCCACCCCAGAAAATGTCTCTCTATCTCTCTGTTTGTGGCATCTTTGAGTAGGCATTTGTCTTGCGGTTTCTTTGGCAGACATGTTGGCATTCCGGCGGTTGGCTTTGCTTTAACACGAACCCAACTATTTGCCCGATTTAACCACACATCACCACCACACCCCGACCTTGAGCTGTGCAAGTAAATTTATTAATTAATAAATAAGGAGAAAAAAAGGCAGTGTATGCAGAGGGCCTTCATATTCATTCGGCATCCTTTCCACAATAAAAAACAGACCCGAACAGACCGCTGACGAATGCAATTAATTAATTCAAAAATGAAACTGCCGAAGCTGCATAAATATTTTCTCTCCCACACCAGCGCCACTATCCATAAACTTTGTTTAATTAAATTTCTGTTGGCTGCACATAAGCGGCTTATTAAGTTTAAAGTTGTTAATTGTCTGAAATGGATACAACTTCTTCTTAATCGCCGCAACTGTGGCTGCAAGTGTAGCATTCTTTTGAGCTGAGGGCGCCACGGGGCGTATGCTTAATGCCTGGCATAAGCCAGATAACTTATTTATGCTAAGGTTATGGCAAACATCGGCACGCTGGCCATTAACTAAATTGCGTAAATATTTAACTGGATCGCCGGCAACTAGCTTACAGCAAAATAAGCGCACTGAAGTGCGATTATTCATTCATAAACACGAAGCTCGATTGATTGGATGGGGTTGACTCCGAGTGGAATCGAAATGGACCGTAAACGGGGCAGTAAACAAAATTAATTGAGGCTTTGCCGCATTACGATGGACAGTAAAAGACACTTAAGATTATAAAAATTACATCGAAATGCCTTTTCTCTCGTGTCAAGTGAATTTTCATTAAAAATCCCCGGCGGCAGCTGCACAGATTCTGCTTCACTGACATTATTCTGCGATGTTAATGTTTATGTCCATGTTGTCTCTTTCGGCGCAGTGTCATTAAAAAGCAGTTAACAGCCAGGATGTGGCAGAGGAAGTGGAAGTCGATGGTGAAGTCGATGTGGAAGTGGCAGTGAGTCAGCGATGTCATAATGAATTCTCAATTTCCCAAAGCCTTGCAGGAAGGTGACCCTTTGCCAGACCAAACATTAACTTTACACATTAAAAATTAAATAAAATTATATGAACAGCCGACAGCTGGTAGCTTTAATTATTTCAGGCATTTATTTTACTCTCAATTTCATGCCACATTTTCTTTTAATTGATTTTAAGATTAAGGAATAATTCCTCCATAAAAATTAAGCCAGATTTTTAAGACCAAGAATCTCAACAGTTCTTAGCAATCGTAATCATTAAGGATGCTCTAAAAATAATTTTAAAGCTTGCATTATTTTTTAAACGGTTTTTACTTTATTCTAAATTATAGTTATTCACAGTTTACTGCACTCGGAGGTTAAATAACATTCGTCCAGGCCCCGATTACTTTTACTGGCAGAGACTTTGCCATATATGTTTTTGGTAGAATCTCCTTACACTTTCCACTTTGGATACCTTTCGTTCTATTTGCCAGACTGCCCACTTAAGCCTCTCCGGAGCTCCTATGGCCTGCAGTCCCCATCCCGAGAGCCTTAAGCGAGAATTTAGATGCTCTTTCACGGCACAGCGCGCAAAGAGAAAGCATAAACAAAGCATCTGCCAAGAGTGTGCTAAAAGAAATTTAAACCCTGGTCAGGGAAAGGGGGGAAAACAAGGAGAGACAGCCAGCTACTGCATTTAATTGGCAATAAAAGTGGACAACAAATGCTGTTGGTCAGCGACAAAGGAAGCCTGGCAGCCTGGCCAGGAAGAAAGGAGGAACAAGGAGGAGAGAAGAGCCTTTGGTTTTGTTTGCAGAGTTAAATGGGACAATGCGTTGATTAAACGTCAACACACACACACTGACACACAGGGAACAACAACAACTGGAGGAGGTCCTGCAATAATAAGGCGCAAAACCTGTTGGCTGAATGGCAACAAAAGGCGCAATGCCTGCCCACCTGTCCGAATGTCCTGCCGTCCTTTGTCTGGCCTCCTTTCGGTCTGCCTCGCTGTCTCTGCCTGTGTGTCCCCCGTCTGCGTGGGCGGAAGTAGTGTGATTTACAAGTGGAGGAGCGACAAGCCTGAATAATAGGCGAACTCGCACACTTTACTTTACAGTGTCATTCCGAGCACTTCCGCCTCTGGCAAAAACAGGACCTGCGAGTCACAGGATTACATCGAGTGGGCGCATCAGCACAGCTGTTAATTAAATGCTCTGTACAATTACTAGACCGAAAACACATTCAAACAATGGTCCTGCCAGAAGGCTGGTTGGGGGAAAACATAATTTCTATCGTTCCGCTTTCCATTCACTTCAAAGAGCATTTCTGCAGAAATAATGTGATTCTCTTCTGCCAAACCTTGTCGAAATTTGAATTTCGTACATGGAAAATAATTGTATAACAATTAAGTTCATACAGTGATTATTTTCTAAATATTTTTGTACTTTTGTAGATCATAAAAATATTCCTTATTATGACTAGAACTGTCTTAGATTTATGGAAAAACTTTTTAAAGCAAAAATGTATATGTTATTTATTTTATTATAATAAAAGTAATATTTAAGATTGTTAAATAGTCTATTAAAATTCATAATACACAATTTTTACATTTTTCCAAAAAGTTTTATATTTTCCATTTAATTTTCTGTCAGTGGCATAATAAATTTTCAATTTCCTTGCACTTTGAACTCTGCCACGCTCGAGTTTCGAGGCGCATTGAACCCAGAAAACCAACTAAACTCGCTGCTTAGCATACATTTAAATTTCCACAACCAACAAGCAATGCTTGGGGCGGGGCTTGGGTAAGATATATATGCATATATAAATCGAGGAACGATAATAGCAGAGCCTAGGACTGCTGATTTATGCGCTGAGCAAATATTTATTGTTTGCTTTTTGTAAAACTTTCCCGGAAACTTAAAGTTTCTGCCTGTGCCTCGTTAGGCAACGTTGGCGGAAAGGCAGGGGGAAAGGCAAGGAAAGTGTGGAAAAATAAAGGAAATTGCTGGAGGGAGCGAACGACAGCTCCCAAGGTGACGAGTGATGTGGCATTAGAACACTTGAGCAGATGCTAACTGCAATGACAATTGCGAAAAGTCTGCGCCGGCTATCTGCCATCTCTGGGCCACCATTGTCGAGCTGTCAATGCCACGCCCACAACTGCAGGTTCCCATATCGCCTTCTCCTTCTTGGCCTACAGGATGATGCAGGACATCCCAAGGCATCCCGAGGAGCCTTGGAACGGGTCCTGCAGACAGCTGTCAACAAGCTGACTGCTGAGCCCGTGTGTGTCTGTGCGCATTGTTGAAATTTCGGCTTAATTAAACGAAGCTGAAAGCCAAGAATTTGCAGCTGCCCAGGGAAAGGATGGGGAAGCTCCTCTCACATATGGGATTTTTCAAAGGATTTTAAAAGCAACGAAGCGGATTTTTCCATCCCCCAAGTAATACTGAAAAATTAATAAAGCAGTTACTATCTTGCAAATGAAATGAAAATATATTTATGGAGTTTGCAGCTTTCCTCTAGGTTTTCTGTAAAGTATGTGGAAAATTCAGAGAATCAGCTTATTATCATAAATCACTTTCGTTTTATTTTACCGAAAAAAAAAACTAACAAAAAGAAATCTATAACTTATTGTTATTATAATTTATTATTTTTACATATTAAATATACACCAAATTAATTCTAAATAATTTGTTCTCTCTGGAAATGGCCATATCTGTTCTTATGCCTGTCAAAACCGACGGCACTTACAGTCGACAAGGACTCGTATTCGTCCTCATATGTAATGTTCTGGCATTAAATGCAAATGAGCGCCTGATGGCGCGGAAAGTATGTGGCATTAAGTGGGGATTTTGGCTCCTCCAGTTGAGCGGCTCCGCCAAGATGAGCAGCGACCTCAATTATGAATGAACTAATTAGATTCCCTGCCTGGCGCCTGATGGATGAAACATAGCAAGTTTGGTTCTCTGCCCCTCGAGCGGGGTTTTCACACTTGTGGCGAGAGACTGGCATTTTTTTTGACTTGCCACTGACGGCACCGCCCTCAAGCCAGACAGGCTCAGGCGCTCCTGTCGAATTTGTCGACGGATAAATAATTAAAATAGCCCGCAGACGGGGGCAGGGAATGGACTATGGCTAGCCCTGTCCTTGGCCACTTGCTGCGGCAAATTGCTATTAAAAATTCATTTTATTTGGGTCATGTGCCACATCCTGGGGAAATTCTCTTAGTTGATTGCTTTCTCGCATCGCTACTTTATTAAAGATTGTTAAGCCATTAATTACAAGTGGACTTTCGGCTTTTTAGCGCAGGGAAAAATGTAAATATGCCTGTGGAATTTATTATGTTTTATATTTATGTATTCAATTCCCTTGCTGGTATTATAATATTATAATATAAGCTAAAAACTGCTAGGCCTCCCGGAGCTAACTTCATTTCCTGTTTTTCATTGTAACGAATATACAAAATAAACTCCAAATATTTCTCAAGGACACAGTATTTGGTTTAATCATGCAGTTCCCTCAGTATTTCCTATTTGGCGTGCTAATTAGCAAAGTCCTCTCCGTATTTGCCTCCAATTCTCCGAAGTGCCTCTGTGTATGTCGTCTTGGACAGGGAAATCAAATGTGGCGGCTGCTGTTTGCCTTATCCTTGCTGCTCCATTGCCTGCCAATTTTCGACAGGGGAACCCGAGCCGGCGATTGTTTGTTTTGGCAACAGATTGCCATGTTGATTTGCCTCCGGCTCGGACTGTCAACGCTGGGATAATTAGGTGCAACAGGACATGACATCGTCGCAGGAGGAGCAGTGGGAGGAGGACTGCGGGGCCTTTTAAGCTGATTGTAAATGCAGTCTCCATCATTCACTCCTGAATCTCTCCTGGTTAATCTTCATGGTGGCTCTACATCGATTTTATACTTTTTCCGCTTTCCCCTTTCTCCTTTTTTTATCTCTTTGAGATTTTCCGTGGAAAACTTGCCAAGAGAACGATGTCACTGGGTTGTGTGTGCCCAACACACACATGCCCTTAACTCGCACAAGTGTCGTCGGCACACAAACACTCTGTGAGGCAGACACACATATGGCTGAAGAGAGTGTAAATACAGATACATCAATGCAACTGCTGCGCTTGTTTCAATTGAAAAAAGAAAACTGGAAAAAAGTGGCAGCAGAGAGTGGAGAGGAGGGTGGCAAAACCATATCTCATGGATTTTTCTTAGCCGTGTCAAGTTGCCAGGGAAGTCACAGTGGTTTCAATAGCACCGGGTTTCTATGTTCCGCCATCCTCCCAAGGAGCACAGATACATATTCAGTTACAAGCTGAGAAAATCCTCAACTTCTTGTCAAATAAGATTGAAATGGCGTCCTGGGTTGCAAGACAATTCTCTAAAATATCTAAATCTCTCAGAAAAATCCGAGTTTATCTCTATTTTACTGTCAAACGAAAACAATTATTATCAATAAAAAAATAATATGATTTTAATTATTTTAACTATAAATTTTACTCCTGAAAATCCATTATTTTCCCTAGTTTTCTACAGTGCTCTCTGAGGAAAGCTCAGATGATGGCGCAATAAAAATGTAGTCAGTCGATTATCTTGATTGTGTTTTGGCAATAGCTGGCAAAGTTGCACACTCGGCGCGGATGATTGACATGACCCCAGGACAGGACCTGCTACTACTCCATGTACATAGGTATATGGTTGTGGCCCCATTAAATTGACTTGTCACGAGTAATCGCTGTGCACTTTTGTGTCATTGCCGCAGAGTCACTGATATGCCAAGGACTCAGCACGGGCCAGAGCCATAAAAAATGGCTGCGAAAAGGACCAAAAGGTCCGAAGACTAGCACCCAGCCCTAGGACATAAAAACAGGGTTTATGGTCAATCAGCAGCGGGCGGGCCTTTTTGACGAATCCGCAGCCAAAGCCGCATCCCAATCCGAAACCCTTTGACTGCCCATCGAGAATCCTTAGCCCCATTCACCTGGCCGTAAAATGAAGGGGCAGATTGGAGTAAAAACCAAATGTATACAGCATAAAAATCAGGAAAACCCAGCTATTTTCATTTGCTTTGCTACCTTTTCTGCTTCCGCTCCCCCCTGTTTTTTTCATGCAATTAAATGGCCAACACCTAGACAAACACATTGTGGCTGCTGAGGTCAAAGATTAATGTGGAATCTCGGGATGCAGGTCTCTGTCCTGTCCCTCCTGGGTTTGCGGTTTCTACATGTGTGCATACATATGTACATATATACTGCTCTATTCGCGACCCGAATCCAGCTCATTTGTACTGCGGCCAGACCCGTGATTATGGCAGCCAGCTGTCACACACATTTAATTAGGCGAAATTGCTGCCATTTACACCGCGTGTGTGTGCGTTGCCACTTTTTGCGTTATTTTCTAATTGAAAATTGCACAGCAAGGAAGCTGAGGGGGCATTCCCGGAATAAATGTTGTCTAAAATAATTGTACACCATTTTATGAGCGCAATTTGTTGCATAGGTAAACGAATCCCAAAAGTATTTTAATTAAATCTTTGCGTAGCAAAAATATTACTTAAAGTTGTAAATACTTTTGAAACTAAGTTCTTTCAGGTAAAGCAGCATATGCACTGAGAAAGTAATTTGGAAAGAAAATGTAAGAGGAAAAATGTGGTTTAGATTTTTAAAGAAATATATAATATCTATGGTATGACATTAAATAATATTTCTAAAGCTCAGGACCAAAGAATAATATAATACTCTGCTCACAGAATTTATTATTAATGTTTATCAGGCAATGAAACTAGTTTAAAATTAATAAAACGAAAACCTAGAAAAGCTTTTCTACTTATATTATGAAAATAAGAAATATCACCTATCACAGACTTTTTAAACAATTAAATTAACTAATAATTCTCCCATCGTAGACACATTTAATGTTATTGGAAGATACCTTGTTTCCCTTTGGTCAAATACTTTTAAAACAAACTTTACCATCAAATTATTTACTTGTTTTGTATTATATATGTATGTATGTCCCTAAACTTGATTTCTTCGTGTACAAATACTTGTTAAACAAAGTTAGCCATCGCATATACATATCGTTGGGCCCGCCCGAGGGGCAGCAAGTGAGAAATGGCTCTGATTTCACTCAAATAAATTGTTTGGCTTTAGTGCCCCTGCCCCTCGCAGCCACCGCAAACCATTTAGCCCTATAGGCCCGATTTCAATTGGTCGGACCACATGGCTATCGATAGCTATCGGGCTGCGCCCTGTTACGCCCTTCGCTGTCCACTGATTTGGACAAATTGCTGGCGGAAATTTGCGCAAATTCCAAAGGATATCTGGCCAAGGGCGAGTGCGTGTGTGTGTGTGCACAACAATGGAGGCGATTTGTTGAATGGAAAGCGCAATCCCGTAGTCCACAATCCGCAGCAATAACAAATAATGCTATTAATATTTTATTATTATTGCTATGCAAAGTCTGCGAACAATGGCAAAGTTTTTCCATGCCACGGCTTACGGGGCAATAGAAAATGCTGAATTCCATCCAAGAACGCGAAAGCACAATGGATCTCCCTCTCACTCTGGCCACAGAAAAGAACGAACATAAGCCCCCCTAACTTTTTTTATGCATGCACATTTTCCGTGCAAAATTTGTCGAGTGCAGATTAATAATTCAATTAGATTGCACAACCCGGCGTATGCGTGATGCATTATGCAAATGTGGGGGATGGCGGGGGAAAGAATGAGAAGCCCCATCCCCATCCCCCGAAAAACAATTTGTCGCTGACACACACATAAGACCGAGGACAAGTGTCAGTGTCAACTTGCGGTTAGCTCACACCAATTGAGACCCCGTCTCAAGTTGTCTGTATCAACCAAGTGGCTTTGGGGGGAAATATACTCTGATCAGATCCACATAAGCCCTAAGTCATTATTTTAGTCAATGCAAGTGTTTATTAGAAAATTGTGATAAATAATAAGTCAACAATAATTAAGCTTCCCTTGACATGGCATTCAAGTTATGGAAACTATCAGCAAGAGGTCAGCAGGCTCGGACGAAAGTCGATCATTAAACAATAAATTGAAATTCTTATGAGCGATAAATCTGCCTAATAATATATTCTGCTAGTATATTAATCCTAAATCCTAATCCTAAATGATTTCTATTAGCTAGATTTTTGTATACTTTTAACTTAGTTTTACACCCCACTCAAGTCCTATTGGAATTCCTGCCTCATGTTCAGTTGGCAATTAGCCAAGTTTGATAGATGGCAGGTCTCCCGAATTGACCCAATTACGTTGGCGTTAGCTGGCGTGGGGTAAATCACAGTAAATGCCGTCGCTCAACTGTTTATAAATTAGTTGAAAATCTATTTATGCGGAAAATGTGCGGAGCATAAACATGTTGACAACGTGATCCTGCGATAAATGTCGGTTGCCCCTTCTCCTCCTGCTCCTCGTTTGCCAACTTACGTGATACTCATTATTTACATTCGATTGAAAGTTAAACGTGCGAACGGATGAGCACAACTTTGTCGTTCAAACACACTCGCACTCACACAACCACCCGTACAACAAGTATTTAGATCTATATCTCATCCCCACCACACACGAGCTCGAGTATCCTCATATCCTTTGCTGCCGCCACACCAAGCACGTAAATTGCTCCTTCTCTTCCCAAAAAAAAATACGGCAACAAATAAAAAAGAGGATGTGAAAAAAGGGATAAACTTTTGGTTTTTCGGTATACATCCTTGACGCTGGAGTTGCCTGGCAGGACGCTTTTGAAAACTGGATTATGCATCGATGAAGGTGCGTGGCGCGTGAGAGTTCTATGAAACTTTCTCCATGTGCTGGCTGGCTGCTAATGAGGCTCACATTCATTTTCATTTACCAGCTGGAAATAAATTAAAAGGAATGCCAGCAAGCGCAGAAAACTTTGCCGAACGAACTGCCAGTCCTTTGTTATAATTTAAACTTTGTATTAAATAATATAAATGCGAGTGTGATGTGTGATAATTGTGTGTGTTAATCACCTCGGCTCAGGCCAGGCTAGGGGAAGTTTTGGAGCCCCATTGCTTTGAATTTAATAGATCATGATGGCAGGCAGATGGCCCAGCCTTTGGCCTTTTGTCTTTGCCTGTCTTTGTCTTGACAATTCATTAGGCACAATCTGACGCTGGATTGCGTATACGCCCCATAAACCAGCGCAGCCAGCACGACAATGTTCGGGAAATATGCCAGCACGTAATAAAAATGGCATGTTCATAAAGGCCGGGCCAAGCCATCGTTATTACCCGATCGGAGGCACAGACATTGTAAATTATAGTGCCAGCGAAATGTCTACCTGAAGTCACACAGCGAAAAAGCATGTCCTGAATTGTATTGGTAGTGAGCGACATGAAAGCATATCCTGTGCTGGGAAGTTGAAATGGGAAATAATCTAACAGTAATGATGACTAAAAGTAAGAACATTCTTTACCTCATTACAGAGCTCAAAATTAAATCATTTTATTTAAGAAATTTGATCCTATTTCTAAAATTTGGCCCAAGTTGGCAGAGAAAAAGTTTTGGGAATTCATAAAAATAAAAGTTATTAATTCTATTATGTAATTTAAGCTTTATTCTTTATCCTTATTGCATATTATTTTTTATATATAATTTTCCAATGTCTCATTTTCACAGCAAATATAACAAATAAATTATTAAATAAACTCTGTCCCAGCTTTTAATATTTTGAAGAATCAGAAAATGTTAACTTTTAATTAGGAAAACTGACTATTATTAATTTATTTACTTTAACTTTACTTTACTTTTTTTATTTACATAATTTATATAATTTTAGCTGAGACTATATTTAAAATTTGAAATTAAAGGGATTCATCTTTATACTTAAAAGTTTTAGTCAAACCTTTTTTCATAGCGTATTTTGTAAAAAACAAACTTAAATGAATATTCGTTTAAATAGAGTTCCCAAATAACTTTCGAAACATTAACCAATTTATTTTTCCCATATTTCTAAGGCCCACATTTTAATATATTATACACCTTTTCCCCCAGTGCAACGAATTTTACGAGCTGCGCATCGGACATAAAGCCAAAGCCAAAGCCCTCGTTGGCAGCCACATAAATACAATCGATCCGCACGGTCCTCATCCACTCACCGTTGTGCCATCATAGCCATTCGTCAGCAGTTGGATGTCGATTTCAATGTCCAGGTTGTCCACCTTGGCGGTGGTCAGCTGCAGCGGCAGGTGATCGGCGTCCAGCAGCGTGGAATTGGAGGGGACGGAGAAGGGGCTGCTACTGTTGCCACCATTGCGGTGGCTTCCGTCTCCTGAAATGTTCCCGCTGCTGGTTCCTATGATGAAGCTATTGCTACTTCTGCTGCTGGGTGTGGTGGGGCTGGAGTTGTTGCTGCCGCCGAGGAGAGGACTGGCCACCACGGACACCACTCCCGCACTGGCGGCGGTCAGGGCGAGGGCAGCCATCGCCCTCATTGCGTTTGTCATTAGGAAGTTGGATGTGTAGGGTTGGGTAGGGTTGGGTTGGGGATTCCTGGTCGAGAGGAGGTGCTGGGTGCTGGGATGGGTCTAGTCGCCCGTTGGACTGTGCTGCCTGTGCGATGTGTGCGATTCTTAGCGACGGAGAATTAGCATTCCGCTAATAAACTGGGGGAGTGTCTCCCTGGGACTCGAGGACGGCTCGCTTCCTCCCGAGCCAAAGTCATGTCCAGCCATCAAACTGGCCAAGTCACTAGTTACTTCACTTTGGATTCTTCCTTGTTTTCCGTATCCGTTTCACACTCGGCTCATTCAAAGATGCACTCACGCATGGACGCACGTTCGTCCGTTCTTGGCGAGAACTCTCGATCGGCACACCGGACACTCTCGGGCTGGGCTATCATCGGGTGAGCTCCAAGCCCGTAGCTAACTGAGGGTTTCTGGCTCTAAGAGTTGCCCAGTTGCTGCCGCCGCTTGCCGAACCGTGCGAACTGAAGGCTGAACGTCGACTGTCCCGACACGCACCAGTGGCGTCGGCCCGCAAACCATTCGTCGAGCAAGCCGGACCCGGAGCCTCATCTGCGGCCATAGCCGGAGCCGAGCATCTATTCAACAGGATACGTAGTATAGCGGGCGGAATATATGCGCCGCGCAGCTTGAAGAGCGGCAGAGAGCCGGAATGAGCGGTAAGCACCTGTTGTTCCACAAACGCGTTTCTTGAGCGGCCAACGCGCGTTTTCCGTGCGACTTTAAGAGCTTGCTGTTTCGACGCGATTTTAAACGCTTGCTGTTTGTACAATTGGGCGATTTCGGAGCGATTTTGTATGCTAACTCTACAGAGAAGGCGAAATTTAATTTAAGTTTTTTTAGTAATGGAAAAGGAAGTTACTATTTCAGTGAGTTTTTTGCTTCCGACTCAAATTTTAGGAAATTAAACTTTTGCCTAATTTTTCATAATTTTTAATGATGTAACCCAATTTTTTTTTTGTTCGAAAACTTGTAAAAATATTTAATATAATATTTATAATTTGGTACACGCTATCATTTATTTTGGCACAATTTTCTATTTGTATATCAGGTAAACCCTCAGAACCACATGGTTCTAAGCAGCCAGTCGATATGCCTGGCCACATCCGTGTAGATCACGGGCTTGGTCAGATCGCAGCCCTTGCTCGTCCTCTGCCCAGAGGAGACAACTCCTCGCAGCATCCAGATGTCCTGCTCCTCCAGCATCAGGCCTCCGCCGGAGTCGCCGCTGCAGGGACCGGACGCCTTGGCGTTGCTGGCGCAGATGGTGTTCGAGGTGACGTAGCGCACATTCTCGAAGGTGAGGTTGCCCCGGCACTCCGTCTGCGTGATGATGTCCGTGCTCGTCATCTTGGCCAGCCGCGTGTTCTTGTTGCCGTGCTCATCCTCGCCCCAGCCAGCCACATAGGATTTGTGGCCGGAGGGCAGATCCAGCAGATAGTTTTCGTTCCACAAGCAGATGGGCTTGACAAAGTCGGTGAATCTGAAAGGGCGATTTGAGATTACAGAGGCTGCCATCAGAAAACACTTTTGGGGGAAATCAACGGAAACACCTGGAGATACTTACTGAACTTGGTTGGTCAGCTGCAGCAGCGCCAGATCGGCGTCCGTGAAGGTGTTGACATCGTACTGCTCGTGCAGCACCAGCTGGGATACTCCTTGCAAGTTACCGGGCGAAAATATGTCCAGGCTATTGCGTCCCAAAGAGACCACGGTGCGAGCTGCTGACAGACTCTTGCTTCCGAAGCGGAAGCAATGGGCCGCCGAGATCACCGTCCTGGCTGAGATCAGGGTGCCGCCGCAGGTGAAGCTGTACTCATTGCCGATGCGCTCCAACAGGGCCACCATCCAGGGGAACTGGCCCCGCTGCACCACCTCGCCAAAGTGGATGAACGCCGTCTGGATGGGCTTCTCCCGCCCGCAGACTGTGTTCAGCTGTCCAAGAGTCCGGGGAGCATCATTTAACCGGCGCATTGGCGGTGTGTTGGTTGGGGTCACCGGCTGCGTTGGCTGTGGCAGGGGCTGAGGGCGCTGCTGCTGTGGTCGTGGTATAGGACTTGGGACTTGCTGGGGTCTTTGGGGCCGTGGTTGCGGACGCGATACGGGCTCAGGGTCAGACTCATTCTGGGGTGTCTGCTGGAATGGATGCCTCTCAGGCCGAGCTGCCAGCGGAACCGACGTTCGCAAGGTGCGCGACACAAATAAATTAACGCTGGGTCCATTATCTGCAGAGAATATAATTCATAATATTTTCAGAATAACAAAAGAAAGTGGTCGCAACACTTGCTATTTTAACGATGGTTTTTATGCTGATTAAAGGAATATATACTTTACTTACACGGCGAACCCCGACATATTGTTTCTCCATTGACGGCGACCCTTATCAGCTTGGGCACCACGCCCTGCGTGGGGAAGTCAACGCGGAAGTTAATGTGCTCTCCATTTGTCAAGCGGTACCTCAGGGACTCTTCGTTCTCCAAGAAGTTGATCTCTCCCGAGTAGCTCTGGAAGTAGTAGATGTGCAGATAAGCTCGTCAGTGGGCAGGTCAAGCGATGGATGATTCGATGCCGAAGCCAAAGTCGGGGGCGATTAATAATACCGGCCAACGTCATGGGGCAGATACCGCCACACCATAAAGACGTAAACATAGCTCAACTGGTAAACCCGCAGCTCCGTCAGAGGAACAATAACAATAAGAACGTCGCAGCTGAGCTGGGGCGCTAAACCGGTCCCGCAACTTTGGGGAAATCTCAGGGAGAACTGAGCACAGAGAACGGAGAACGATCTTAGAGAACTAAGAACGAAGGGGGGGTGCGGGGGTTTTCCCCAGGCGGCGCTTTGTCTTATCAGGAATGCAATTCCCATGAAATGCGATTCACAAGCCCTGGTCGACACGGGAAATCTCGCTTCCAATCTGAGAGTGAGGTCAATGGTTGATAATGCACGCTGACATAACGAAGATTGGATTTTGGATGCCTTACCGGAGGCCTTCCTCGCTGGGAGAACTCAGCGGTCACTACGTTCTCCACAGAAGAGGGGTCCAGCACCACCTGGATGTGTCCAATATACTGGCCCTTGTACTCCAGGTACTGGAAGATATCCGGACAGGCGATGAACGGCAGGTTTTGGCCGAAGACCAAGCAGCTCTGCAGAACGAGGGCGAGGATTAGGAAGCAGAGAACGCGATCGCGGGTGCACATGGCGATAAATAAATACTAAAAAAAACTATATTCAACTATAGACAAAAAATGCGATGCAGTCGAGTACAAGAGCTCCCACAAACCGCACACGGCGAGAGTCGAGCGATGAATGATTAGCCAATGCCAATTAGTTTCCGATTTGGCTGAATAGTCGCTGGTCGCGGCGAGACAAAGCTCGTGGCTGGCTCTCCCAACCTGATCGGAGCTAGTTACTCGGTTACAAGCCAGATGGAGGGAGGGCGGGCGATTTAGTGCCTTCCAACTCATTTTGATATCAAAACTGAGGTAATCAATGGAATAAACTATTTGTATAGTAATGTCGTATCACTGGGAAGAGTCCTTGTAAAATACAAGAATTTCATCGCAAGAAAAATGTATTATTATTAAATAAATGCATTTTAATCTGTGTATTTTTGTAAGCTATTTATTTCGGCACAATATTCAACTGCTCCCTCAGAACCACATAGTTTTAAGCAGCCAATCGACGTGTCTGGCCACATCCGTGTAGATCACGGGCTGGGTCAGATCGCAGCCCTTGCTCGTCCTCTGCCCAGAGGAGACAACTCCTCGCAGCATCCAGATGTCCTGCTCCTCCAGCATCAGGCCTCCGCCGGAGTCGCCGCTGCAGGGACCGGACGCCTTGGCGTTGCTGGCGCAGATGGTGTTCGAGGTGACGTAGCGCACATTCTCGAAGGTGAGGTTGCCCCGGCACTCCGTCTGCGTGATGATGTCCGTGCTCGTCATCTTGGCCAGCCGCGTGTTCTTGTTGCCGTGCTCATCCTCGCCCCAGCCAGCCACATAGGATTTGTGGCCGGAGGGCAGATCCAGCAGATAGTTTTCGTTCCACAAGCAGATGGGCTTGACAAAGTCGGTGAATCTGAAAGGGCGATTTGAGATTACAGAGGCTGCCATCAGAAAACACTTTTGGGGGAAATCAACGGAAACACCTGGAGATACTTACTGAACTTGGTTGGTCAGCTGCAGCAGCGCCAGATCGGCGTCCGTGAAGGTGTTGACATCGTACTGCTCGTGCAGCACCAGCTGGGATACTCCTTGCAAGTTACCGGGCGAAAATATGTCCAGGCTATTGCGTCCCAAAGAGACCACGGTGCGAGCTGCTGACAGACTCTTGCTTCCGAAGCGGAAGCAATGGGCCGCCGAGATCACCGTCCTGGCTGAGATCAGGGTGCCGCCGCAGGTGAAGCTGTACTCATTGCCGATGCGCTCCAACAGGGCCACCATCCAGGGGAACTGGCCCTGCTGCACCACCTCGCCAAAGTGGATGAACGCCGTCTGGATCGGCTTCTCCCGCCCGCAGACTGTGTTCAGCTGTCCAAGAGTCCGGGGAGCATCATTTATCCGGCGCATTGGCGGTGTGTTGGTTGGCATCTGCGGCTGCGTTGGCTGGGTACGTGGCTGCTGGGGAGGCGGCTGCTGGAAAGCCGGCACCTGGGGAAGCGGCACCTGAGGACGCGGCAGCTGAGGGCGCGGAGTGACAGCCGGCCGCAGCCTTGGTCTATCGGAGACTGGTATCGGCTGGGCCCATGGAAAGGGTTGGGCGGCCAGCGGAATGATAGTGCTTACGGTATGAATCAGGATTATATTTAGGCTAGGTGGGTCATCTGGAAGGAAATACATCGATATTCAATCGAGCTCCATAAGCAAAGTGAGTGATCTTTGCTAGATCCGCTCTAGATTCTTCTCACATGGTGAAGATTGGCAAATGGTTTCCCCGTTGACAACAATCCCCGTCAACTTGGGCACCACGTCCGGCAGGGGAAATTTGATCAAGAAGTTGACTTTCTCATTGTTCTCCAGTTTGTGCCTCACAGAGGCCTCGCTCCCCAATAATTTGATTTCTCCGGGGTCTCCCTACGAGCCAACTAAGATTAAGTGGAAAACAAAGAGAGAAACCGGACTGGGGAATGTATTACCTCGGCGCTCACATCTGGCTGGGAAAGCTCGACCTGCACGAGATTCGCTTTGGAGGCGTCTAGGACTACGGACACCTGTGCCACGTACTGATCATCGAGTTTCTGGTAGGCAAAGTTGTCGGGACAGGCCACGGGTGGCAGGTTTTGGCAGGCGCCATAGCATAACGACAGAATGAGAGTGACCAGGAAGCAGAGATGGCGACACATGGCGCTTGCACAGCCCATGAATATTTATTAAACAGTAACAACAAATTGCGATTCAAACGCGTGTATTTTTTCCCAGAAAAACCGCACTCGCCGAGAGTCGAGCGATGAATGACATACTACAGTTAAAGCCAATTAATTGCCTATCTACTCGAGTTGGCTCTCCGAACCTGATCCCAGCTGGGCTTATGACTCGGCTATAAAGCTACCCTATATTTAAAACAATTACAAGCCAAAAGTAAATGATGAAGATTAATAGTTGGATTTTCCCATTAAGTGTAAGAATCCTTATTAAGCATAGCTCAATTTTCCCCTTTTCAGTTTCGCAGGATTTAGGAAAGGTTTCTGAATGATCTCCCACAGAGCTCACAAGTGCCAAGTGCTGTCGATTTTAACCTTTTATTTTAGAGATATCAATTGTGCTGCCATAGCCTAGTTGGTGCCACAAATTTCCCATTTATGTGCTGTTAAAGGTGCTTTGTATTTCCTGTTTATGTTCGCTATTTTATTAGTTAATTATTGATCACGATGTCTTTGCCTTGTCCTGGTCCGGAAGCGTGTAGAAGCCCAGGGTTCTGGTGTACACTGCGAAAGGTAGATCATCTGCAAGGATGAGATATATATTTTAACTATGTAATCCCTTGAAACACAAGTACTTATTCCTATTTAAAATTAAATTTACAGGGCACAATAGATCATAGATTTACTTACAGGGCGCATCTTCGCAAACGATTTCTCCATTAACAATGATTCTCTGCAACTTGGGCAGCACATCGGTCTTAGATATGTCCAGCTGAAGGTTGATTTTCTCATTTTTCTTTAGCTTCTCCACCACTTTGGGTTCCGATAACTTGAGATCTCCCACGAGTTTCTAGGAAACAAGTACGATTTCGTGAAAAATATCTTAGGCCGGACTGGAGAACATCTTACCAAAGAACTAACCCCCCGCTTCATTAGATCAACTTTCACCTGGTTATGTGTCGAGGAACCATTAAGGACCACGGACACCTGTCCCACGAACCGATCGTCGAGTTTCACATAAGCAAACTTATCAGGACAGGCCACAGAAGGCAGCTCCTGGCCGAAACTGTAGTCGAAGGCCAGAATGAGGCTGACCAGGAAGCAGAGATTACGGCCCATGGTGAAGTTCACTTAGCGTGTATTTCCCTGGTTAAACCGCACTCGGCTAGAGCTAGGCGATGAATGATTTAGTTAAAGAATATTAATTTCCGATCTAAACACAAAGCAGTTTTAACCTCTTCCAACCTGATCGAAGCTGAGCTTGTAACTCGTTTACAGCATACTCTCTAGGCTGCACATCGCCAATTCTTCTCTTTGAATTCAAAAACATTTAAATAAAATGCAGTTTTGAAATTGAATAGTTTCTCTCAAGAGATTTCTTTAGTTTTTAAAAATTAACACAAATAAAAATAAGTCTGTGTGTGTAATGATTCGTCTTTATTCCCCTTAACGATTAATGAAACCACTTGGAATTACCCACGGCGCAGTAGCTCGTTCAAACCCGTACAGCTCAGGGTTGGGATTCTCCAATCCTCTCCAGACTCAGTTCCACATATTCCGACGCACCCAGTCTATGTGCTTGGCCACATCGGTGAAGACAGATGGCTTGGACAGGTCGCAGGTATTTCTCTTCTCGTCAAGCGCTCCGCCGGCGATGACGCCGCGCAGCACAAAAACGCCGCCCTCGCGGAGCATTAGGGGTCCGCCACCGTCTGTGCTGCAAGGTCCGGTGCCCGCTTTCTGGGCGCAAAGAGTGTTCGGCTGGAACAGGGAACTGGGTGGCAGCAGCCGGTGGCAATTGGCCTCGGAAACAATGTTCATGTCAGCCAGCTTGGCAATGTCTGAGTTTCCCGTACCAGACTCGTCCGGACCCCATCCCGCCACGTACGTCGTCTCGCCCTGCGGCAAGTCCAGCCTGTTGGCGCTGCTCCACAAACAAATGGGTACTATATAGTCGGTGAGGCTGCAACGGATTAGGCTGCCATTAAGCTGCACTGACAAAGCTACTTTTCCGGGGAAAAACTCACGGCACTGGTGTCTCCATTCTGACCAGGGCGAGATCCGCATCCGTGTACTGCTCGTACTTGTATTTGTCGTGGATTAGCAGCTGGGAAACGCTACGGAACTCGCCAGCCGAGAGCAGGTCCAGGCTATTCCGGCCCAACGAGACGGCCGTGCGGCTGGCGGGCAGATCCCGGAAGCCCGGTATCCGGAAGCAATGGGCCGCCGTGAGGACCGTAGAGGTGCCGATGAGGGAGCCGCCGCAAAAGAATATCGGTCCGTTGCTCTCGCGCCGCTCGAACATGCCCACCAGCCACGGGATCTGGCCTCGCTGCAGTCGCGTTCCCTGGAAGACCAGCGGCGAGGTGGTGGCCCGCTCTCGGCCGCACTGGATGGACCCGCTGCTAGATGGTGCAAGTTGTGAGACGAGGGTCTCTCGGTTATTGACTTGGGGGGGACTTGTTGTTAGCCAGCTGTCCGACGGCTGTCTGCCCTGCGGCCGATTGAGCTCTGTGCCGAAATTTGGGGTCGCTGGCTGATTGGGCCTGGCTCGGCTGCCCGGACTGAGTTGGAGCTCTCTCTCAGGTCCCGGGAAGGTATCGTTGGCTTGGAACACATTGGAAACTTTAGGGTTTCGGCTCGGGCTTCTGTTGGGGTTCCTGGTGGGGGTCCTGGTCGGGAAGCTCTCCTCCCAGTCACCAGTAAAAAAGTTTAGCGGTTGGGCGGTTGGCCTGGTGGGGGTTCTGTTAGGGCTCCGAATCGGATCCCAAATACCATTAGAAGGCAAGGTCAGCGTATGGACCAGGGTTATGCCCGTTCTTGGCTTGGGAACTGCAAGATATAAATCCAATTCAGAGATTGTCACACAACCGCTAAACCACTATGTTGCTTACAATCTTGTGCACTGCAAATCTCCTGGCCATTAATTTGAATGCTTGTAATCTTGGGCGGCGAGCCCGGAAGTGGAAAGTCCACCCGGTAGGCCACAGGCTGGTTCTGTTGTATATTATCCCTGACCGTGGCCTCGTCTTCCACCAGCGAAATAGTCCCTACATAGGCGGACTGAAGCAAGAATTGTTAAATTAGTTACTTATTAATGGAAGAAGCTGTCAATTACATTGATTAAATTATCATTTATTTAGAGAGCTCAAAGCTCTCTCTTTCTCTCTCTATTTTCCTGAGACCTGTTTGCGCCAACCTTTGTTTACTATTTTCTTTTTTTTTCTGTGGGGAATTTAGAACCGCAAAGCTGATAAGATTAAAGCCAGCTGCACTATCCGATCCGATGCAAAATTTCCCAATCAGAATGGAAACACTTACAAAGTCATGTAATCCTTGCTGCGAGAACTCCAGACGGAGCTCGTGGTTCACTAGCGGCGCATCAAGATGCACTGAGACCCGGCCAATATACTGGCCACGATAGCCGTGATACCTAAACTCAGGGAAGCACTCGTTCGGAGGCACCTGACCCAGGGTCGGAGCGACCAGAAAAAATGCCAGGAGCGGAGGGAGAGAAGTCACCACCAACAGCTGAGGCCGCCGCATTGCAACGAAAATTCGAAACTATATTAAATGTATTTAACGATCTCGATTGAGAACCTCGCTCAATGAACGCTGACTCGCGAATGAACCAAGTCCAAATCCGCTCCAAGTAGCTCGTCAGTGGTGGAAATCGAAGCTAATCTCTAACAGCGGGTTCTGAGAGCGTCAATAAAAGTTTTTCCACCTTTTCAGCACTCGATTATGCAAACATCGCTTTCCTACCACGTCTGGAATTCTCCCCATAAAATAGATTATTTACATTTAAACAAGCGAAATGTGGCGGCGATGATTTAATATGGCTTTCGGATGCATCTTTGCTTGAGTTAGTTTCTTGAGTTTTAAGGAAGGTGCTCGAGGAAGGTGCCAGATCGTATCAGAAAATACTTACATCCCGCCTTCCTGCTCCCAGATATTTAGGAGGATATTTAGCTCTTTTATTTGTAAATGAAAAACTATAAAACAAATGGAAAATTGCATTATCAATGCGGATTTTATTATGCTGCCTTAGCCTAGTTTGGTGTCAAAACTGTCCTGCTTATGTGCTTACTTATTGGTGCTCTCTATGTCCTGCTTGTGTGCTTGGTGCGTGTCCTATGTGTTTTCTAATTATGGTTTCCATCCCTTAGCCCATGGGCATGCTCTTACGATAGTCCTGGACAACCCCCTGCAGCGAGGCCTCCGTGAGCAGGCGCTCCACCGTGTACTCCTCCAGGGTCAGATCCATGCAGTGAACGGTTTTGGACTGGCTTTCCTCCACCTGACCGGAGGCATACCAGCAATCGGTAAGATTCTGTGACGCCAGCTTAAGTTCTTCGAGGGCATCTGTCACCGTCTTCCGGCACTGCTTGGCCCTGAGTTTGGAACACCACTCGTTGACGTCGATCAACTGATCTGTTGGACTGTGCAGGCTGTCGAGGGTCTGGGCCAGATCCAAGTTAAAGCGAATCTGGAGCCGAATGCAATCGGCGGCACAGCCTCGCAGTTGGGTGCCGAAGGCATTGTTCACCTTTTCGGTGACGGTGGCAGCTTCCGCAGTGCGAAGACCGTCTGTTGACTCCATCACCTTTCGGACTTGATCAGCCGCCCAGTAGCGCCACTCCTCCTGGAGCCTAAAGAGACGGATGATTACCTTTTGCTGTTTTCCGATGGCACTGAGGCTTGCCTCCAACTCCGGCAGAGTTTCACTGAGGCCAGTCAGCGTGTCCACTGATGCCTGCAGGGCTTGCCTTCTGATCTTCTTAGAGGAATTGGACAGATTTTCCAGCTTCTCCCGAAGTTCGGTAATCCCTTTGGCATTCTCGTTCTGCAGGTCAGGTTGGATTATCGGGTAGCCACTGTCGCTTAGGGGTTCCGATTCCGATTCCGGTTGCGGTTCTATTTCTGCAGTTTCCCGACTCCCTGTCTCGTATTGAGTGTTATTGGGCTCCTTTGCGTTGATTCCGCCTAAAGCTAGGAGCAGGAGCAGCCACATGTGCTGCTGCATCGCTCCAACCGCCTCCTAGGAGGCTTGGACACTTACTGATCTTGATGTAGGTTTTAACTATAAGATAATACTAATTGGAAACTCGATTATTTGTAAATATTTATTATGGTAAATATTAGTTCAGGTGATGAGGTTCACGTGGTCGGTCAGTGTGCATTTATTGTTACTAAAATTAGAGAAATAATATAAATAATAACGTGGATAAATAATGATGAGCTAACAGATCTCTTAGTTTTTTTAGAACTCATAAATGCCTGATTAACAATAGTAAATTATTAACTAAAAATGTAATTTCTTTAAAAAGCAATAAGCATTTTGTAAAGCACTCTTCATTCGTAGTTGCAAGCATTAAGATGGCTTTAATTATGTCCAGCAACTGAACAAATAAATACTTTCAAACTCCTGGCGTATATATATTCCCAACTTGTCGCTATTTCTGGTCAGAAAACCTGTGAGAAGCGTGTTAATATTTTTTGGTTTTGGCCCAAACCCTGGAGTCATCCATCAATCCTAGCGAAATAATTGAGAAATAAATGTATGAGCCGCAAACCCGTTTGGCCACAAATCACCATACAATGGAACGCACGAGTCTTGGCTTGTATAAGGGGGAGGTGTATCTTTAATCTAAACGCTCAATCCGGACTATCCGATATTATCATTGATCCACTCTAGATGCTTGGCCAGGTCGCAATACAGCACATACTGGGTGAGTTTGCAGGAGCCCGACGGATCCCGCTCACCGGAGGACACTATGCCCCTCAGCATCCAGCGGCTTCCTCGCCGCACCATCAGTCCACCGCCAGAGTCACCCAGACATGGCCCAGATCCATCCATGTTGCCGGCGCACAGCGTTCGATCCGTGACCGCCGTTGCCCGCCACGTGCTGGCGCAGTCCGTGGCACTGGCAATGCGCGCCTCCACGACCCGGGGGTACTTGGTGGGAAGGTTGCCCGCCTCATCGGTGCCCCAGCCGGCGATGCTGCCAAAAGTAGCCACCGTGGCGCTGGCCTCCGCCGTCCAGAGGCAAATGGGTCCAATAATGTCGTTGAACCTAAAAGGGAGACATTATCTGAATATTATTTTAATTATTAATGAACATCGTACAGGCGTTCGCTGTGCTTTGGGTGAGTTATCAATTATCACCTTCTGGTCAGAGGTTACATCAAATTAAAATGGAATGCAAATTCATTATAATTTCAAGACAAAAATATATTTACTACGTATTATTATATAGACATTTTTAAAACTTGTAAATTGATATTTATTTATTCACATTCTAATCATTGCAATAATTATTAAGCAAGCAAAACGCCTCGTATACGTAATTTTTCAAATAAAAGCCTTTTATTTGTAGCCTTTAAAAACGTTTAAAGAGTTAAAAAATATACATGTAATTTGTTTGTTGTTCAGTTTTAATATGAGCGCAGAATTTAGGTACAACACAATTAAGTAAGGGCAACACCTCGTATACGTAATTAACATAGAAAAAACTCGTTTTTTTTTTAAAAAGTTTGAAAACTTAAAAAAAGGTTTGTATTTGTTTAAATTTGTGATATTTTTATATCTAAACTCAATTTTACAACACGTCGTATACGTAATTTTTCCCTCATAAAATCCGCCTTTTGCAATACATAAATTATTCAATTAATTTAAAAAGAATCGCAAATAAAATATAAACAAATAGTGAAGTATACTCACACGACTGGGCGCACCATTGTGACCAGGGCAATGTCCGCATCGGAGAGCACTCGAGTATTGTACTCCGGATGCCAGACCATCTTGCGCACATTCCGCATCTCGGCTCCATCCTCGGCATAGTCCAGCAAATCATAGCGTCCCAGGCCAACGACTACACGCGTCTCGGACACCTTGTGGACACAGTGAGCGGCGGTGATGACGATGCTGGCCGAGAGCAGGGAACCTCCACACTTAAAGTCGAGCGACGGAGTCTTGTGGAAGATGGCCGCCAGCCAGGGATACCGGCCGCGTGGAAACTCCTGGCCATTGTGGATGAACGGAGTAGTGCTGCCCTCCTCTCCACAGATCTCGGCTGCCGAAGGCGGTCGCGGATTGAAGCGAACCGATGGTGGAGCCGCAGGAGGAGTTGCAGGGGGTCTGGCAGTAGGAGCAGCAGCAGTGGGAGCAGGAGCTGGCGGCGGAGTAGCACTTGGGATGGTGGCCACTGGCTCAGGTGGTGGGCGGGGTGCTGGTGCCGCTGTCACTGGTCCCCTGCTAGCTGGAATGATGTTCACTGGCGTCTGCCAAAACACCTGCGGCGGAGGCCTCCTATTGCTATTGAAGCTCGACCAGATATCGTTGCTACTGCTGCCGCTGGAGGGGAAGAATACGGTTTGTATATCCACATCGAAGCCATCTCTGGGGAAGGGAATGAAACCCGAAGCACTGGTGGGCAGCGGTGCCAGCGATCCACTTATCTGGATCTCGTAGAATCGGTTGAAGAAACTGTTTGGAGGACCATCTGAAATGGATCCCAAAAAATATTTAAGCACGGATTTAATTTTAGCTGCAAATTATGATAAATTAATATCACTTTATTTTAATAAAAAATATTTTATTTGATTGATTGATCGATTGTTTTTAACTCTTTCTGTTCTGTTTAATTGTTGATACTAATAAAATGTTTATTTTTAACTGAATTCCTTGCACATTATTAGGAAATACTATCAGCAATATATTTTGTATAAAAATGTACATATAGAAGAATCTTCCAGCTTTGGCAAACAAAAAAAAACAAAAACAAATAAATCACTCCAAAATACAAGCTTAAATAGATTTCAAATTCTACTCAAATACAAAATTCAAATTAATCTTTGTTTTCATTCATCTCTTCACCCTCTTCTTCTTTGTATATTTGGCATATATGACGTTTAGGTCGCTCCATGTTGCTATTTTGGGGTCTGTACTCACATTCGCTGGCCGAGCACAGCAGCTGATCGTTGTAGGAGAGCCGCGACAGCTTGGGCAGAAGACCAGTCGTGGGGTCCGGTCTCAGGTAGAGCCGGAATCGCGAGGGCCCGTTGCCGGAACGTGCCGCGCTCTCATCCGGATAGGGGCTTAGACCGCCCACGGCGGAGGCCTGTGGAATGTCGAGAAGCAGGGAAGCAAAGTGGTTGGATGAGTTGTCAGTTAACCCTACGGCAGATAGATGGTTCGGCGGCCAGGTCGTACATCATGATCACCCCGCTGCGTGAGGCGCAGATCGATGCGGTTGCGACCCCGCGTCAAGCCCGGCAGCGTCACCTCGCCCTGGAGGCCACTGAAGGCATCGTTCACGTACTGGAAGTGCGGGCACGCGTTCTCCGGCAGCAACTGGCCACTGGCCACAACGATCTGCGAGACGAAGAGTAGTGTCCACGTCGGATCCGCACGCGACGAGTGACGGCAGTTAAATGAAGCCACCACTAAGGGGATCCGCTCGATAGCCACAGAGAGGCGGAGGCTGACTCACTGAGCGAGCAAACTGGAAATTCCGCATCGTGCAGAGCCAATAAGACACGGTTTCCAGCAAAACAAATAGAAGATCTGAATAGTGACTGCGAACTGAGAAGCTACACATCAAGGAAAAAAATAATATAAAATTAATAACAGCTACAATTTGATATTTTGTTTTATTTATTTTATTTCCAATTGTTTCCAGTTAATATTTACCTTTTAAATCAATAAAAAATAGTGAATAAAGGAGAGCTAAATGTATTACTATAATTGATGTAATTTTTTTAATTTTCAAAGGCTTTTTAATATCGGAACTAAGCTTATAGCCTGACATACCCATTTTTTTAATGAAATTAATCCCGCTCAGCTGCTTTTTGAGTGGAAAATAAAAATCCCCTCAAAGATAATAAACGTGGGAATTGCTATATAAACAAAACAAATCAATGATCTACGTCTCGTAGTGCTCTCATCTTGATTCTCTCTGGTTTTTATGGATTAATATGATTTCAAATTCCCAGACTTGTTCACGATCTTGGAAAATCTGGAAGGCAAGTCATAGCCCAAAATCACTCAATGCCCGATAAGCCACTTGGCTCTTGAGTGAAAAATTATTAATAAATTATAATATATAAACGTATCATCTGCTAATTAAATACACACAAATTCTCAGAGCAGCGTGAGAGAGCTATTTTAAAACCCCAAAGAACCCATTAGGCAATTAAACACTAATCAAAAACATAAACATAAACTCTAATGACCTAAAATGAATCCCTAAAAGGTAATGTTTCAGTACGAAACTGATAGAGAATAGAAAAATGTATTAATGCAGTTAAAGCGTGTAAAACATGACTATTAATAATCATAATAATTATGCACAAAGCCGGTATTCGAAACTAGTCGTGTTTATTGGGAAAATTCAACGGGCAGCTTCAACTGGTTTGTTCACCTAAAGACAATTGCGAGTCCACGGGTTCAACTGACCGATAAGAATATATTTATTATAAATTCGTCTTTCTGCTCTCCTCAATCAACATCATCTCCTTCTTGTCTTGGTTCCCCAAAGAGCAGGTCCTAGGAGACCATGTTCTGCTGTATCCAATCGATATGCATGGAAACATCGCAGTAGATGACATACTGGCTAAGATCACAGGCTCCTCCTTTACTCGGCGATAAGGAAACGATGCCCCGGATGACCCAGCGGTCATTCCGCAGGACCATAAGCGCTGATCCAGAGTCACCGTGGCAGGGACCGTGCATCTGAGAGTTCCCAGCACAGACCGTTCTCCTCGTTATGAAGTCCTGAGCCTTTTTCATCCTCTTTAGGCACTGATCCCGCGGCACCAGCTGCACGCCCACCACCTTCGGGAAGCGTGTCTTCTCGCCGGTCTCATCCAATCCCCATCCGGCCACCGATCCGGTTTCACCCTCGCTAGCCGGCACCCTCATTCTGGAGCTCCACAGGCAGAGAGGTTGAATGTATCTGGTGTACTCCGTCGCCTGCCTCAGCACCAGCAGACCCACGTCCGAGTCTGGGAGGGGATTGCCGTTGTACTGCGGCGGAGTGAGCACGTCGGACACACTGACCAAGTTGGCGTTGGCCTCTGGGTTCTCGAAGCGGTCGTGCCGCCCCAAATATACCCAAAGCTTGCTGGCGGCCGTGTCGTAGATGCAGTGGGCTGCCGTGATCACCGTTCGCTTGGAGATGACGGACGCCACACACTTGTAGTCGACCGTGGAGCCGCCTACGTAGAGGCCTGCCAGCCAGGGATATTGGCCTCTGGTGACGAGGTCGCCTCCATGCTGCTGCACTGCAAAGCCCTCCATACCGCACTCGCTGTAGTCGGGCTCGTGGACGTGAGGCGTAATTTCGGGTGGCGGAGTCCGCCTGACATCGGGAAAAGGCAAGAAGGGATTCGACTGAGGATATGGCGTTGTTCTTGGGGCTGCCTTTTGGATTATGGGGTATGGCGTTGTCCTTGGCTCCGACTTCTGGCGTATGGGCGAGGTGGTGGACATGGACTGACGTCGGGTCATCGTGCTCGAGGGGGCACCGTCTGTATGTTATGAGGAGACGAGGGACGCTATAGATCAGGGGAATAACATAAGTATTAACGATTACTCACACTCTGAGTTGGAGCAAAGTAACTGGTCGTTGAGCTCCAGTCGGGTTAACTTGGGCAGCTCGTTGCCAAAGTTCTGGAAGTCCACAAACACCTGGCCCCGCTCCCCGTTGTGTATGTTATCAAAGGCCTCATCCTTGCTGGGATACGGCTTCAGGCTGCTGACAGTGTGTGACTGGAAAGCATTGAGCAGGGTTGAGTGAGGCCTGGAACCAGCCCGCATCCGCCTTCTTCGCTTACCTGGCCTGTTCCGTGGGCAGAGAAAACGACCTCCCAGGAAAAGCTATTGATTCCGGCTCGCGGTGCCGTAAAGAGTCCATAATACTCTCCGTTGCCGCGGCGGTAGTAGGAGAAGTAGCTTTCACAGTTATGCGGAGGCACCTCCAGCGCCTCTGCCCCCTGTGACGACAACACATTGAGGAAACAAAGGCCGAGGAGCAAGGTCAGGGAACGGATTGCCATTGCGCGGACTAGCACCGATGCTGGTGGGAGCCGAACGAGAACTGAGACCGGAATGCAGTCCGCTCGACGCTCGTCTGATCTCTCGCCAGATTGCGGAACAGCCCCATTGATAGATTCCGGGCTTTGCCCGCGCGCTGTTCCAGGTGAGTTGCTGCTGCTCGCGAGAGAAGTCGCTTGGCTTATCAACGGGCAGGGGAATCGTTTGGCAAACCCAGCCAGGCCAGAATCTGGTTTATAGTAGAGATAGCGCATATTCTTCTCATCGGCCATCGCTCTTTTGATCACAAGCATGTTGGATTGCAGCTTACCATATCTTCTATATTATCCACGAAAAACCCCACTGTCCATTACGATGGAACTGAACGCGAGTCGGGTTGTTAAGACTAAGCAGCCGGGCCAGCGAGTGTTCTGAGCCATGTTCTTCAGTGCAGTTCACAAACATAGTAACTACTGGTTTTTCTTAATTGTTTTAAAAGTTAAATCTCACAATTTGCGCACGGTAAATAAAAGTATATTCCACTACATTGCTTACATCAACATAAAGTTATTACATCATTATCTTATATCACAATGTTCTGCTGAATCCAGTCGATGACATAACCGCAGAGGTTGCAGTTTTCTCCCAGACTTGGCGATAAGGCCCCAACGATTATTCCTCAGGACTATTAGCGCTGCTCCGAGTTACCAGCACAGGCCGTCCGTTCAGTTGTTCAGAGTTATTAAAGAACATATGAAATGCATTGAAATGAGCTTTATAAGCTTTTTCAACGTTCTCTTATTTCCAAGCAAAAAAATTGATTTAATTCCAGAATATAATTCGGGCTTTTCGAGGTTATTTTCTTTTTAAATCTAACTGAAATGATTTTAGTTTGGAAAAATGTTTTATAGGTCCTCTTATCGGCACAACTTTTAATAATATAATGCAAGGTGATGCATTATGTGTCTAAATGGAAACTTTTCCTTTTTCCCGCCTAAAAAAAAAGAAAACAAAAAGACATAAGAAGGCAAATGCCCCTAACTCGGCGACACCCGCAACTCAATTTTCTTTGCATTGTGGCCGCCTGTTTCCCATTTTCCATTTCCCTGCCGCCTCCTGCCTTCTTCAACTTTTATAATCAGTTCCAAGTTTGTTAAGCTTTGTAATAATTTGTTGAGATTTGGCGCGAAATTTTCGCTTTTTTTCTTGCTGCACGTATATTTTGGCCAAGCAAATTGTTGTTTGCGCAAAGGCTCAAGTTTTTGGCAGGCAGGAGGCCTGCCGGAAGCCGGTGGCGTCAACAATCGGACGCCAAGTGGCTGGTGGCAGGAGGCAGTGCGTCTCAGGCCTAATTGGAGCGCCACTTCAACGTGGAGAAAATCGAATGGAATCAAATTAGGCAGAGTGAATGGGGAAAAGCGGCGGACCTAGGCGAATATTAGTGCCGTAAAGAATTGGGGAACAAGTTATTGACTTTTAAATTCATTTTTGGGGCATTTTAAAACACTTTTCTTAGGCAATACCAGACCAGAATTCCCTTTTCCATTATTTTGTAATTAAAATGCACTCAAGGGTATTAGAAAATGTTTATATAATATATAGTATATATCAATACGGTATCGATAATATCGTTATTAATATACCTACTTTTTCATATTTTTCTAGTTTGTTTAATACAACCTCTCTTCCCCTTCTAAATATCTACATCCCTGAGGCCCCACAAAATCCTTCAAATTCCTCCTAGAAAATAATATTCTAAAATTGATTGACAGCATAAATTTATTTAAATTTTTTGTTCACTTTTTCAATTTAAAGTAAAACCTCAGCTCAGAGCACAAATCAATTAAATTTGATTTTGTTTTGAAATTAAATATCGAATTGAAGCCAGTGCTAAGTTCGCCGAACCACTTTAAAGTTGTCGCATGTGCAGATGCCACGGAAGCGGGAGAAGACAAAGACCAGCGACTCGCCACACGATTTGAGCAGCTGCGTCTTGAGGGCGTGGGTGAAGCCTGTGCGCAGGGAACACTGCAGCTCGTCGTGCCAGGAGTTCTCCACCGACTCCTCCACGCAGAGCGTGTGGAAGACATTGAGCAGCTGCAGCGAGCGCTCCATTTGCGGCTTGTGACACAGGGCCAGCAGCTGGACGTAGGGCCGGAACTTGATCCAGCGTCGACAGTCCTGGATCTCCACCTCCGGGCCCAGGTCGATTATCATCAGGTGGCAGTCGTGGTCGTGTATGGACTGCAGCAACTGCAGCTCCATGGGCTTCCCTTTAAATTTCTCCTTCAGCTCCTCGCTCATGACGAAGCCCAGCTCGTGACTGGGCGTCTGCATGGTCCACGGAAAGCGCCGATTGGCGAACTGGTAGGCCAGTCTCTGGCGGCGCTCCTGCTGCATCCGCAAATTGTCCACCTGCCGGTCGATGGGCAGTATGGCCTGGGAGCCGCGGCACAGGTAGTCACTCTGATTCTCCACCTCCTGGGCAGCCGGGCACTCATCCTCCTGTTCCTTCGCACAGCAGCGCAGCTCGTGCGGCGGATCGTAGCCAGGATAGCCCACCTGGGCCAGGTATGTGTGCCACTTTAAGTGTGGAAAGGGCTCCTGCGGCACAAAATGCGTCTCCGGCTTACTGGCAATAATGCGGCAACGGTTATCATCCAGGATCAGCGGCCACAGGCCGTCGAAGAAGGAGCCATCCAGGGTGCGGTGGTCCTTCAACGACTCCGTCTGGTCCTCATGGCAATTCACACGGTGATCGCTCATGGCGGTGGCCACTGGGAATTTGTATTCTAGTAATTTTGTCCGCTTAGAATAAAGTGGAGATGAGGGAGCTCCCTATGGCTTCCAATCAAATTCTCAGTCGATGTCACTTCCCAACTGACGAGTCACAGACGCCCTACTGGGACCTGAACACTTTAAGAAGCAAAATCTTGAAAGTTGCATAAGGAAAATAGGGAAAATCTTTACGGAAATTATTTAAAAATATCAAGAAAGCACAAAAAACACTACTAAATATATTGTTAACGTATTTCTAAATTAGAAATCATAGAAAATTCTAGATTTCAGACTGTTTTCCCTCACTGTATGAGCCACAATTTCGTTTTATTGTCAACACATAAATCAGGTACCTTTCCGAGGCTTCTTATGTGGCGGGTTCCCTACGCCCTTTCCTAGACATTAACTTGTTTGTTTGCCTGTGCCACTTGTACCTCAATTTATGCGCACTCACAGAGGCAATAACGGCGAGAACGGCAAGTATTTTCATCATCAGATGAATCGCAGGGAATCAGCATCCCATTTTATGGCATTCCCAGCCGTAGGTAGCCGCCGATCGCCATCATTTTATGGCGGATTCGATTTTAGGTAAGGAATGCAGCGACGCAACAGCTCCACCTCGTTCCCTCTCCATAGATACTCTTAGTTGGTCCAAATCGGAGGATGCGATGCGATGGCTGTGACAACGGCGACGAGTTTTCGGGCTCATTAGCTTTTATGGCTCTGATTTTATTGCTGTCGCGACGGCGTGGCACAGCTTTAATTTTTCCACTGCGAAAATTGTAGCCTATCGCCAGGAGGCGAACGTTTCTAATCAAAAGGGAAGCTGCCACAGTGAAGCAAATGGAATATAAATATTATATATTTAACAAAAGTCCCCAAACTATGAGTTTATTATAAAATTTAGCGTTTAAAGCCCATTTAGGAATTACTTTTTTAACTATTAAAATGTTATCTTCTTAAATACTTCACCTGAAGCACTGTTCAAGGGTTCGGTGTCCTGGTTTTCCGCATGTGTGCAATAAATTTTCATAAATCAATTGTGCGTGCTGCTCCCTCAACGGCATATCACAAAGAAAAAGGTTTGAGTTTCGAATTCCACAAAAAAAAAAACAAAAAACAAAATACGGACAACTGAGTGACGAATGCTTATTTTACGCTTCGATGTTTAGCAAACTTATTGCAAATTTGATTTGCCCTTTTTCAGTGTGAAGATTTGATTTGTATTTTAATTCGGATTCGAGCTGCCAGCTGCCTAAATGCCCCTAAAAGATTTATGGCAGCTGCCTGGGCTCAAACTGAAAATTTAAGGAAAAATATGTGAACTTTAAGTGACCCAAAGCATTTTGCTTACATTTTTCCTTCCTTTTATATTTTGTTGATTTTCTTGTTGGCCTATTAAAACGCGACAACTTTTTTGCGGGGCCTTCAAGCAGGACCTCTTATATGTACATACATATATATGCGTGATGTACTATATAAAAATTTATGTGTATATTTATTGTATTTTATTGAGGGCACTTAAGCAACGACAGACTGTGAGGGAACACCGCGAGTGCAAAAACCAAGGGAAAAACCCAAAGAAGAGGCAGAAAAAAGTCCTGGAAAAAAGCGACAATGCCAGAGACAAGCAGTGGAAAAAAGCCAGGGAAAAAGAGATGCAGACGAAAAGAAACTAAGGACAGCTGAGACGCTTATTGACATAAAAGCCAATCATTTTCAAATGGCTTTAAGCATTCGACAAATGGAGAACAGCAGCCCCACAACATCAAACGGACAAAATAAACACAAGTTAAAGTATATATATATTTTTTGTTTTTGTGTATTTCTTTTCGGCTGCGCGCACCGCATCCTCATCCTCAAAATAAACCTCTGAAACTTTTCCAGTGAATGCACTTTGACCCCGTTCGCGGTTCGGGGTTTTCCCTCTATGAATAATCACTCTGAGGCAATTTTTTTATATTTTTCCAGCTAGTATCAAGCGGAATGCTTAAAAAGCGGCGATGAGGTCTCTTCAGGAGGAGTTGAAGTGTAAGTATCAGACATAAATTTATGACTAAAGCGCAAGAGGCGTGATTGATGTAGACGCCTTCCAGCCATCAATCATCGAAAGATTCGGGATGCCAGCTTCTCTTTTTCTACTTTTTTTTACCCTTTGAAAATCCGTTACTTACTGTCTCAGATTTATGAAACTGCAGTTAGCAAGTCAAATGTGCTGCATATTATTTTTCAAGGGAAACACCAAATAAATTTAAAAATAAATCCCCAAGCAACTTGTTAGCATTTTTAAATATTTATAATTTCATCTCTCTGCATCCCAGAGCTTAAAATCTGTAAAATATATTCACTGTAAGCAATCGGTTGACGGAAAATCCCTAAATTATGAATCTTAGCTGAAGAAAAGGCCAAGCTTTCGGGCCATTGATAAATAGGCTCAGAGCACCATATATGTCGTGAGCTTATATATTCACTTCTTGTTATTTTAGGCCAGAGAATGGACAACGTTCGGAGGACATAAATTGCATGGAACACGCATGGAGCTCGATCTCATTGAAATTTCTCCAGGATGTGTGAAGGCAGGCATCCTTAACTCGGCTCAAGGCCAGGAATTCATAAGAAAACAAGAGCAAGGAACAAAGCGGCATGGCTCTAAGCAGATTCCTTAGGTCGGGCCGAACCTGGACTGGCTTACAAATGAGACCTGCCACCTTAAATGTCAAAGCGAGGGCGGCACGCACCAAGACACGAAGAGAAAAATATAAAAATTGAAATAAGAACAGAGACATTTACAAATAGAAAAATTAAATAAATATTTGTATAAATTACAAAGCGAAATAAACATGTTGATATGTTTGCTAAGCATTTTGAAACCATTAAAATTGTATATACCATAAATCATACACAACTTTTGTAAAATAAAAACCAAAAATACATAACAAAATTCATCAAGCTATAAAATTTCTCTGAGTGGAGCCCGGCAAAGGTTAGTGGGCGTGATGAATTTCTGGCTGGCCCCGGTATTAATTCCATTTAATTATTATGACACTCGAGGGCAGTGCAAAAACAGGCCGCAATCATAATAATCGGAGGCCAGGACGAGATTACCAACACCTTGAGTGTTGAGAGCTGGCATCCCTAGTCCCAGACGCACTCCCACTCCCAGTCCCAAAACCAATCCCAGTATCAGTCCCCAAGCCCCCACAGCTGCTCTAATCTATTCTAATGGCTAGTGTTTGGGCACAGCGATTTGCGAACATTTGTCATACGCCATGTGGGTGCGCCTTCGTCGTACTACGCGGCGTATGCGCAACGTGCTCTGAGGAAAAGTTCTTGCCGCAAGTTGAGCAAAGTTTTTGCAGCTGCAGTCGAGCGGGAAAAGCGCCGACTAGGACAACATCGCTTTCACGCTTGCCCTGCCAAGTGAAACCAATTTGCGCATTTTGTCTGCCTCGCCAGCCAGGACGTCTTGTGGGTCTGCCTCAGTATTCTTGGGGCCCAGCATCCTTGCATGTTGCATTGGCGCATCCTGCAGGCAGCAGAGTGGCAGTCTCGAATTTCCTTCGCCCCCTGTTCTTGACATTCAATTTTCGCCCCAGAGTTTAATGATTGCATTGGCAAATCGAAATTTGCGCAGTGTCTGGCCCAGCTGCTGATTATTCCTTTGTGGCCATCCAACTACTACTCTGGCCTGAAGAGGATACGGGGATACAGAGACCAGACAGCCTCATAAAGGGGACTCGCTTTATGGACTCACTTTGTGTGTTGGGCTTAGCTCACTGTCAGAGTCTTAGGTATTAGCCGAAGGCATTGTCATTGATCGAACGGAAACAATATGAAGCATCCTCAGGTTTGTGGAAATATTTGGCTAATTTGAACGTCTTAATAATAATTTACTTTCCATTAAGAACTAATGAATTTAACAAACTAATTTACCAATATTTAAGCTTTAAAAATCATTACTCGACAGCCATTAACGCCTTGACGTCACACATAAAACTCTTTGCTGGCCGCAGGGGAAATTACATATTGCTTATACTTAAATAGAAATTCTCGTCTGGTCATAATTTAAAACACAAATTCCAGCTGCCTGGCATTGTTTTGCGGTCGTCCTTTGTCCATTTTCCCCCCTCCCTCTCAATTTGTGTGTGTGTGTGTTGGTCGTAAATCAATATTTAAACTGTGTTCGCTCGCTTAGTCTTGGCCTGATGCTGCTCCGGCTTCAGCCGTCGTTTTAAAAATAAAAACCCAAACTCATTCAACTCGTTCAACGACTCAATAAATGTTGCAAATGTGCGCTGTGTTCTCCCGGCATTTATTTATACAGCAGAGAAAGGAGTTCGGAGAGGGATGAAGGAGAAAACACTGAGAAAACAATACTTCGGAGGTGGTTCTTTGAATTAACAAACTGAGAAAATCATTTAGGGCCTGATAAAAAATACTTAATATATATTTTAAAAGTATTTAGCTTATAAGAGAAATATAAACTAATAGTTACTAATGAAATCTAATACAAAAGTTTAAAGTTCAAAGCATGAATAAGACATTAAAGAAGCTTTCGTTGATTAAAGAAAAAATACGTAGAGACATTTATTCAACTCCTCGTTCGGTCGAGTGTGCAACAATTTGCCATTTTATCTACAGAGGAAACATGAAAACATTTCAAAGCTCCACTATTTGTCTTTATTTCGCTCGCTCTACGCTCTCTGGCCATGTCGCAGTCAGTGATATTTGTTATTTGTTTGCTAAGCGAAATGATATACACACGGGCGTGTACATGGCTGGCCAAAGTTGTCATTAGTCATGCTTTGCTGAACGTCCACACACGCATACGGCTCTCCTTAGCTGCTGGCCAACGTTGCGTATACTCGATGTGCCTCCGCGCGCATTCCACATCCGCCCCGTTGTACACAACTCAACTTATCGATTATGGCATAACTTGGCCGCACGATAACTTTATTCATAATGTTGCCCTAACTCTTTACCTTTGTTCAGGGTTGGGGTTGAACTCCAAACTTGACGCACAATTTATGCAAAGTCTATTAAAATGCAAACGTTTCTGTTAATTACGGCAAATTTCAGTTGCCCAAGTCCTTAAGCGAAATTAGCGAGCAACTTTTCAAATATCGACGGCAACAATAACAACAAAGTTTTGTGCCTTCGCCTTCCCTTCTCGGTTTTCCTCTAGTTTTCCCTTCGTTTCTGTGCTTCCCCCCGGAAATCACTCGTAAGTTAACAGCTGTAAACGTTTTATTACCATCAGCGCAGCATGGGGTGCAGAGGGAAAACTCGACGCCTCTTCGCTGGGAAAACCCTTGGCATAAACTGCACTTGACGTATCCACCTGGCATAGGTTTATTTTTAGCTTTCTAAAAATCAATTGTAGTTGTTTTAATAAATATATTTAAATCAAAGACACTTATCTGAATAATGCTTTTGGTATTTTAAAAATGCTTTTCACTAGGTAGAAAAGAAAACACTATAGAAAAGTTATTAATTATTCACACAAAACTGAGCAACATCGCAGGCAATATTGTTAATTGAAGTACCAATGGATTAATCGTTTGGATACATACTGCCGGCACTCAAGGGACGGCTGCACGCCAGCCATTAGGACCTTCGCAGTTGACACAAACACGGACACGGATGTACACCGCCATCTTGGCCATATTTACACACCTAATCAATATGGCCGAGGGGGCGGAAACACTTGTTTGCTCTCTCCCTCTTGTGTTTGCCCAGCTGGTACGGTTCGCGAATCGCCTCAAGTCTTTCTCTGACCATTAATAATTAGGCAACTTAATTAGGCCAACTTTAATGTCAAAGCAACTACTCCTTCGGCTTTAAGGCTGAGTAAAGCACAGATAAGACTAAGGGGAGAGAAACCACAAAAACCAAGTAAATAATTCCAGTTATATATGTATAGGCCAAAATGCAGACTCTCCTTTTTTGGTCGGGCACTCAAAGGCAAATGCAAATAAATCGGATTTCCACAACAGCGGCAGCAAAGTGCTGGAGTCCAAGCAGTGAAAGCGAAGAAATAAAAACAAAAACAGAAAAAGAAAAATGGAAACTAACCAGAGACAAAATCGAGTGCCACCACCAAGGAAACACAGGACACAGAATCACAACTGGCCCACGGGCACAGGCTTGATTTGTGCCTAATGCGGTGTGGGAAAGAGTACATCCTGAGAAAAAAAAAAATGGATTTGTGAAATATATTATTAAAATTCGGGATTTAAAGATTAAAGCCCAGCAAGTGGACTCGCCAAATAAAATATAAAATTAAAGTTTAAATGGAAAAAGATACTAACAAAACATTAAATCCATGCAGCGCAATGTTAAATCCTTGAAATTAACAGAAAACTTACCCCATACAATTATAAATATTTAAATAAACTTATTTACGGATACAAAACATCCCATCCATTATGCCTTAAATACTGGCCACTTCTGCTTTTGCAAGTGTAGATTTTCAGAAGGGGTCCTGGTTCAGCTGGCCTTGTCTTAACAGATTGAAACAATAAACTCGAAATTGCCCCAGCCGGCAAGGGGAAGACAGAGGGGGGGGAAGGCTTCGAGACCCCGGATTCGGGTTCGGGTTGAGAGTTATCTGCTGTAAGTTGAGCCGATAACTTTATGCGCACAATTCCATTTGATTGATGAGATTTATGCTCGCTACGCCCTCCGTTCACGTATTTTGATTTTATTTTTATTTAGTCGTCTTATTTTATCTCTCCTTTGTAGCTTGTTGCATTTATTTTTTTCGGAGCGAGTCTGAAGTCAGACTGTTGCTTCTTTTATTTTATTTCCTCACAAGAAATCAGAGGCAAACAAAAACATTTAAAGCCGCTCAAACGGGAGGGCGAAATTCCTTTATTTTATTTGGCCTGCTTCGGCGGTATATGGGCAAAGAGTAAGTCAAGTGGATTTATTGTCACAGAAATGTAATCCGCATCTTCGTTTGTTTCATTTTTAATTGGCTTCCTTCGGCAGAAGCATTGAGCGGCTTTCATTATCTGTGGCAACTGCACGGAGTGCCCTCGGACTGATAATGATTTCCCTGATTGAGTGCAATGCTCTCAAGGATTAAGATATTTCAGCGGAAGACTCATCCATGGAGTGGCGAAAAAAACAAAGAAAATGTGTATGTAAGCTGCTTTCAAGACACTTGGAATAATTTCTTATTTGGCCCTTTAAGAGTTAATACGAACAATACAACTTTTTAAAGGATATTTGTCTGTTAACAACTAGGCAACATAATTTGTAAAGAAATTAAATCTGCAACTCATATTCTAAGAGCATTTTGAATTCACTTTATTAAATGTTATTACCCAAATCAATTTAGAAACAATTCATACTCTTCAACTTCAACTTGCACATACTATTTTAGGCTCTGCTTCATATTTCATAACTGAACAAGATACCTGAGGTCCTTTGCCCATTCGCAAATATAAAGAAAGGCATAAATTCGTGCCATCTTCCGATGTCGGTACATTTCAGGTGGCGCTCCTTAAGGATTCCGCTCCTTGAGTGCTTTCTGGTTAAGCTGCTGCATCCGCCCAGGCGCTGTGCTCCTGTCAACGCTCCGGATTCATTTCCAGCATTCCGAGATGCATTCGCCAAAGGACTCGCTGCTCTTGGTCGGAAATTGCCCGTATCGTTGATTCATTTGATCGCTTTGCAAGGCAAATGGGCTGCACGAACCGGGCGAGAGTCCTTCGGCACAGGACTTACGGTCATTAATATGCATGTTTATGGGATGGTGGGAGGGGGGGAGGAAGGTAGAAGCCGCCTGCTGAGGAGAGCAAATTACAAGGGGCTTTACTCCTTCTGAAGCATCGGCATTAGCCACCTTTCGCTTGTAGCATACTTTTCAGCGCCCGGCAGCAGCGAGAAAAGTTTCCTGGCGACGCCATTTTAAATGGCTGTCAAATATTCGCATGCAACGTCAAAAAAATAACACACATATACATATAAAAGAAGGATAACAAGGGCACACAGACGTCTGTGTTCTCAATTCTGGCGAATTCTGCGATATTCATAATATCATAATACATAATAAACATAAGGAATTGCATAATAATTTTAAATATTCTCATTTAAATAAATTTTCTCCAAAAGGGAATTTAATAAATTATCATCACCGTCGAAGGAATAAAGCAGAGCTTGGCCACCATTATTTGAACTAATTAACAGAAAGGTTTTCCACATTACCAGAACGGTTTAATACGAAGACCTAAAATGAGGTTTTTGTAATTAAACCCCGCTTATCAGGGTATTAAATTAATATATAAATGAAAAGAGCTCTTTGTTTACTATCAAAATATGTATTATTTATATGAGAGACAATTGTCTCTTGTACTATTATTATAAATTATTTTTTATTGTTATTATTATTTTTGTATCATGTTGAGGTCGTGGTAACATTCCGAGCGCAAGGTTTCTTTTCCCTGCTCACAGATATATTCATATTAAATCGCACGGTAGCTCTGGTCGATGGAGAGTCGTCTGGCAAAAGAGGGAATGTAGATGGATCACTGAGCGCTCTTTATTTATATTGTTAATTACTCACATCCCGGATTCTGGCACAGTATCTCCCCATTTACCTCCAAATGCACGAGCTTTGGCAGTTCTGTGGTGATATTCACGAAACGCACAAAAGTCTGTGCCCTCTGGCCATTAAAAATATTTGTGGCTGCTTCCTCCCTGCTGGGATACGGCATCATAGACTCCATGTGCAACTTGCAAAGTTTAAATATAATATTTAGTTTATTATCAAGGAAAGCTTTCTTATGTTACATTGCGATTTCCATGGCAGACGAAGGCCGCAGCCCAGGCTATATGGTAAACACCAGTCTTGGGAGCTGTGAAAATGCCTATGTAGCCCTTTCGTTCTCCATCCTCCGTGGAATAGGTGAAGTAATCCCCGCAATTGTGCCGCGGAATAAACAAATTCGCAGCTGAGCCCAGCGATAGGCCCAGGCAGATCAGCAACGAGGTGATTATACGCATATTCCCGAGACGACTGATAGTGATAGAAATCCAGAGGCTGTGAGCTATGCTTATCTGAATATATTTTTATAGTATAATAAAATATATAGCTATAACAAAGACTAAAAAATGAAATATTGAAGCAGAGATGATTAGAAAAATATATACCTTTATTATCTATTGATTCTGTATTTCAATTTTATATTTTTAGTGTTTAAAAACCTTTTCTCTAAATTGAAATTAACAGAAAATAAAATCTGAAATTTGGAAACTGGGAACACAAAAACTCAGAGCCTGTCCAGGGCAAACCTGAGTGTTTTTCGAAGGTGAATTTAATTTTGTTGCTGCTCTCATTTGTTGCCTGTCGTCGCCGCCTTTTGTCTGCGTTGAAATTACATTTTTCATTTAGCTTTTTCCCTTTGCCTTTGCCATGGCCTTACCCTTTGTCTGCTCATAAATCCTGCATTATCATGGAAAAGTGCAGCAAATTAATTTGTTTTACCTATCAACGTCCTCGTCAAGCATCTCCCAGGAGTCAGGAAAAATTCCTGTTTGGGGCGTCTTTAGAATCAGCTTGCGCTGCTTTGGCGCACATTTTGAGTGGCCTCTTTCCAGGTCATAAAACACAAGACCCAAAACGAGGGCCCTCCAGGAGTGCCACAGCCAGGATAACGATCCTTGGACACTGGGCTGCAATGCAAAGTCTCCGCCCCCGCCCTCCCGTACTCGAAGCGCATTCGGTTGTTGACATCCCCAATATAAGTTATCAACATGAGAGACCCAAACACTTACGCCCAACGACCGACGACACACAACACTAAGCTACTTTTAATGTTTAGACACAAACACAAGCTCGGGCACAAGGACGAGAGTAAGAACAATCACGCACAGGGACACACTCGGCTGCACTGCAACACTGAGCTAAAAATAGGAGTTTTATTATTATTTTTTTTTGATGGCATTTTTAGCAGCGAATCTTGCTAAAAATGTAACCTGTAAGTTAAGTTTGCAACTAAAAATCTTAAAATATATTAAACAAATATAATATTTAATTTAATTTTTAAATGGAATTCAATATGAATTTCACATGAATAAAACCTAAAAAGTTATCAACTCTCTTATTGAGATTTCGAATCTCCCCAGTAAATATTTATGCAATATGATGCGAATTGTACAAATAAACTGGGCAATAATATAATAATAATATAATATAATAACTTAAATATGTCCCAAAACCCTTGTTTTCTTTCACTGTGCCGATGTTTTGGCATGAAGTTAATAAAAGTTCTACGACATTTTGACCTGGAAAATATTGCAAAAATAAAATGGCTGCCAGGCTGTTGCTTCAGCAGCGCTTTTCCTTTACCCTTCGTCTGGGCGCAGCAGCCTGCCCGCCGCATGTTTTCCAGCTGTGGTTTTCCAGCTGTGCCGACAGCCGCCTGAAACGACTGAGGCGACTGAAAGTATGCTTTAAATAGTGGCATAGTAAAATATTTACTTTGGGTGCAAAAAGGGTTGCGGGGGGTGGCAAGTGGTGGGTGGGGGGGTTAAGGGAAAACAAACTTTGCTCTTGCCCAGGCAAAATGAAAAGCGGGGCCAGCAAAAAATTCATTAAAAGGGATAACGACTCGACATAGTTGTTGCCTGGCTGCTGTCCCTGTCTCTCTGTATGTGTGTGTGTGTGTGTTTAAGGATTAAGGATTTTGGCTGGAATTTTTTAGTGCAATTTAATTACAGATTCTGTGAAGCAGCGCTAGCAGAAATCTATGCTTTCCGACCGGGCTTAGGTCGTCGCAGCTGCGGTGGCCAAGTGGGCATCCACTTAACATAGCATTTTGCCCTAATTAAATGCCTCAATATGCTCGATTTAATTTCCACATTTAATTGCTTTAATTGGGAATTACAACATCAACAATAATAGCAACAACAGCTGCGTGTGTTATGCTTTGTGGCTCTGCCAGCGATTCATTAAACACTTTTGAGCTTCGGCTTAATGAATTAGTTAAGCGGCAATTGCACATTTGCCATTGCCATTGCCATCATCATTATTGCATTTATTGGAGGTTTGTCGTTGCTATGGAATTTTCATTATACATTAATTTATATATATATATGTGATGAGGCTCTCAATATGACTGCAACTGCACATAATTGCAAAATCCAATTAAACATTTTAGCCGTGTGCCTTACTGTGATTTTTGGTGGCCAGAAAACCAACTTACTTTGATTTGTGGCGATTGATTTACGACCTGTTTTGGAATAAGTATTTAATATCGAAAAGCTTATCAATAAATTTCCGACTTCTCAATATTTTCAGTTATTAATTCGTATTTAATAAGCACATATGGTAACAATTTAGACACGCACTAATTTCCAAAGCTGTATTTTATTTTTGGGAGTATTGTTGGGAAAATAGGAAGCAATTCGGCGTAAATATAATTTTCCTTGATTTTCTTTGAAGCTCTGATTTCGAGAGTGTCTGTGAATTTATGTCCGGCTGTGGAAACGCACAAACAATAGTATATATCATTCGAATATGTACATACCGATCCCAATACTCACACTCTGGGCTGTCACACAGCGTTTTGTTGTTGATCTCGAGATGTACTAGCTTCGGCAGCTGCTCATCAATGTTCGTAAATCGCACAAAAGTCTGTGAAAGTCGTCCCATGTTCATATTATGTACAGCTTCCATCCAGTTGGGAAAATAATCAAACGATGCAATACGGCTCTCTTCAGTACCATTCCACGCGAAGGAAACTTTCCAGAAGACGTAGGGCACAGCCTTGGGAGCGGTAAAAATCCCTATAAAGTTTCTCATACTGTCAACGCCATATGTAAAATATTCGGAGCAATTGTGTTCTGGCAAAATGATGCCATAAGCTGATGCCAACAGTAGCAGCAGCTCAAAGCCAAAGATCAGATAAGGTTTTGACATGGCGAAGAAATTAAAAATGCTGAGATGCCGAGACGACAGAGACTGGCCGGAGACTGATGCTCTTGGGAAGAGGCAATACTTCTATATGCTACTATTTATTATTTATTTATATATAATTCTCGGAACTCTGAATTTCCTATTGTTCAGAGTTCCAAGAAATACAAATATAAATATCATTTTTTCCCGAAAAGTAAAACATCAAGCGTCGTTAATCTTTTGATTGTATTATTAGCTGGAAATATTTTTATAGCTCCTAATCATATTTAAATTTATGAATCGTATTTATATTTAAGTATTCTTTGATAACTCAATAGATTAATATAATATTCTTTTATCGCAAAGAATTGGATAATAACCCTGACCTACAGAATGAATACCAACAACTATTATATTAGTTAGTCTTTCAGTTACTTTCACAAAGAGGTCTATGCGGAATCTAGGATATTTTGCCTATTAGAATTCTGCCTTCGAATCAATTTTGGAGCCCTTGAGCGGTTCCATTGACACAGTGCTTAAGCCACCAGACAACAAGTGGGGGCTAATTCATTTACAATATTGCGCATACGCCACGTGGCTGCTGGCAGGCAAATTAAATTATGCATTGGCAAAGCGGAAACGGAAGGCGGCATGCGGCCGGCGACAGGAGAGTAGAGAATGGAGATTGTAGAGCAACGGCAAACCCAACAAAGGGCGCCAAGGCCATCGAGCGAACTTTGTAATTAATCAAAGTGCAACTCTCGGCCACCGCAACAACGCGCCCAGCATCCATCCATCCACAGGGAGCAACGATAACAACAACAACAACAACAATGGAACGGACTCGAGCTTAAGCAGCCCTTAAAGTGAATCATTAACCTTATTACCTGACTTTGCCCAGGGTTCTCCTGGGAAGCGGGCGGCGTAGGAGAAACGCCTCGTCGCTGCGCCTGCATAATTTCATTTTAAATGCAAACTTAACAACTTTTTACAAGTCAAGCATGTTAATGCGCTTGTTTATGTTTCCCTGCTTCTCCTCCATCCCGCTGCCCTTCCGCTGTCTCATTAACGTCAACTTAATTTGCTTGCCGTATAAATTTAATTCCGTCCGGTTGGATATTAAATTATGCTAGGGCAGGGATCGAAAAAGGGGGCGAAATTCTTCGCCAAGTTCTCGACATATTTTCTTGGAATTTTCTCTATTAAATTGGCCTTTGTTTTCTATACATTTGAAAAGTTTGTTTAATTGCTTTTGCTAGAAATATGAGCTATTATTCGATTGGAGGCCACTCCATTGTCTTCACTCACCAATTGGCTTTGTATTTCAACAGAGTTCATGTAAAAACGAAGCCTTTTACTATTCCAAAAGCCTGGTAACCTTTGTGTTTTTGTTTGGGGTTTTTGAAATCTGCTTAGAGGAAATACAAGTTAAATAAATAAATAATTAAATTTGAAATCTTTTTTTTTTCTACTGCCATCCCTTTTACTATAATTATAAAAACAAATATTTAGAAGAACACTTTAGCTGTGTGCTCTTCTTTGATTTTTGGTGGACAGAAAACCTACTACTTACTCTGATTTGTGGCGATTGATTTATGACCTATTTTTGATAAGTATTTAATATCGAAAAGCTTATCAATAAATATGAATTTTCGACTTCCCATTATTTTCATTTTTTTTATTAATTTGTATTCAAGAAGCACACAAATCAGATAAGGTTTTAACATGGCGAAGAAATTAAAAATGCTGAGATGCCGAGGCGACAGAGACTTAGAATTTCTTTCAGTTACTCTTATATATAGGTCTAAGCAGAATCTAGGACATTTTGCATATTGGAATTCTGCCTTCGAATCAATTTTGGAGCCCTTGATTATAAATACAAATATTTCATGGACGAAAAATGGACACATATACTGAAAATAAACAGTATCCTCGACTTCTAAATGCAAGCAGGAATGTATACCTAGTGAAAAGTACTCTATATTGTCTTAAAAGTATTGAAAACTTTAATACATCAAATATCCAATAGCATTAATGTCTAAATAACTCGCCAATTCATCAGATTTTCCCCAATACAGAGCATGCAGAGCCAACTGGAAACTCTACCACTAATTGACCGCCCCATTCGGTGGCCATATATCCATCTATCTATACCATATCGTGCGTTAGCTTTTGGGGGGTAAACAACACTAAAGTGTCTGCATCAACATGGAACATCCGCATCAGCATCTGCTGCAACCCGTATCTGCACTTCAGGCCGCAGCACCAGCAAATTGCAAGTTAACTGGGCCCAAAAGCCCGCACATTTTCGGCTGGCTAATTGCCAAAACGGGCGGTAGAGGAGGAAAGGTGGAAAAGGAGGGAGGATTAAGCGGTGGGAGCCACACGAGGCCACGGCAAAGCGGAGTTAAATTGTTGTTTACCTGCAGCTGATGGCGTTGGGAAAATTTAAGGCATTCAAGAGCAATCAACTGGGTGGCAGTGATGGAAGCAAGGGGCTCGCTCCTTTGATTTTTTTACACCTTAGGTTAGGATCAGGTATTGAGAATATCTTTTAAAATAAATAGGAAATAATTCAAGATTTTACAAAAGCTATTATAGAAATTATAAATTATATTTTATGAAATTAAATTCGTATTTACAAAATAACATAAAAATGGTAGCAGTTTTAATATAACTAGCTTAAAATTATAGGGAGAAGAATGGTAAAAACTGAAAAATTAGAGTGTAAAAAGCTTATTCCATTTTCTAATTCTGTATTTGTATTTCTTCTAAGCAAATTTTTAAACATTTGGCTACAGCTTCGCTTCCCTATCGCCTCTTGGTCCACTGGGATGTAGTTACTTTTCCACCACTGGCTGGCACACAACTTAAGAACGAACTGAGATAAACAAATAATAAAGAAGAAAACTGCACTCCGTTGGCCAACAGCAGTTCTCGACTTCTGGACTTGAGACCTGATTGATGCCGCCATGCTTGAGCTAGAGCTTGAGCGAACTACGGGCTGCGAAGGAAATCTTAATTAAACTATTTGCCGGAGTCGGATCTGGCATTGGCTGGCGCGTAATCTAATCAGCTTTGTCTACTCCTCTGGGCCGGCAGCCAGCCAGGCAATTGACTCTAATGGCTGCACTTGACTTGGTCCACTCGCTGGCTCCTTTATGGCCACATGCACTTGGCTCGAGGGCCATTTATTTTGATTACCACGCGCTCTTCGTGTGGGGAATCACTTTCAGTTTTTTTGTTTTTGGCCCTTTGGTGAAAATTAAAATAAATTAACAAATAAAAGTCTGGCCTCAAGTCGGGTTCGGGTTTCGCAACCTGTCTCGCCAATTGAAGGCCATAAATAAACGCCGCCCATTCGGCGGCACCTGATGCTGACTTCAATTACGCGCAATAAATTACAAAGGAATATGAGACAGCGATGCTGCCTGGCTCTGCCTTTTCCTTCCTGCACATAATTAAGTGGATTTTAATGAGACTCGGCGGGCCAGAGGGAGCGCGTGAAATCCCTGCCCAAAAGCTAGCTCCAAATGTTTGCCAGCATTTTTGATTTGCGGCTGCTAGGGCAATTTTATAAAAGGTAACAAAGATTTCTTATCAAACATAAAAGTGGCAGCTTGTTTTAGGGATTTGTTATTAATATATATATTGTATATATATAAAAGACTTTTAGTTGTTTACAATAAAAACATTAACTAGCCTTTCCACTCAATAAGATGCAAGCATTCTATAACTAAACAGTCTTCACTGTTCAACTTTGAAAGCTATCTCTTTTATATAAAATTTCCCAGATAAACAAATAATATTAAAACATGAATAAATTAATAAAAAGGAAACCCTAGTTGTTTAATGAATTTACATTCCTTCTTTAACTTTTACGCACCGCTGACTGAAACTGTAACTGAAAGCAGGAAAGGAAAGCTAACGAATTGGATAACCCGCTGTTATTAGCGTCCCACACAGCCTTGAATAAATGTCCTGTCCCTTGGTTTGGCTTTCGAATTAGTTTATTATGACGGCTACTTCAGGACATTGTTTCACGGCGCTTCTCCTTCTCCTTCTCCTTGTTCTTCGATTTACTCCGCTTGGCTGCCTGCTGCGGTGGCTTTTGCGCCTCACTCTTCTCCTCCAGAACCCGCTGGAACAGCAACGCACTGGTATGGCCATCCAACTGGCGAGGACTCTCCACAGTTGCGGTGGCAAAACTCCCGGAATCCAGACAATCCCAATGGCGCTGCGTGGCCGGAACACTGAGCTTATCGAGCAGCCGCTGGGCCAGCTGGGGAATTATGGGCTGCAGCACAATGCCGCATCGACGCAGAGCGTCCATTGTCATGGCGATTATGGTCTCCAAACGTGCCTCATTTCCGCCCGCAGGCGCCCCGCTCTTGAGCAGCCAGGGCTTGGAGCTCTCGAAGAAGTTGTTAGCCGCGTGCAGAGTCGCCATCACGGTGTCGGCCACCAAGTGGAAGTGATTGCAGTCGTAGTGCGTGGCGCAACGATCTGCAAAAAGAAATGGAAAACCAAAACATAAGCAAGTATTAAACACTTTAGAAAAATCTAGGGAACTTTGCAAATATGTATGGGTTATTAAATAAATAAAATTGCTAACTAAACCCCACTTAATATCTTTTAAAGCATTAATTTAAGATGCCTTTGGCTATTAAAATATGTTATGTTATGAGACCTATCCTTTCGGAATCTGTAAGGCCTTAAAATCCTCTCAAATTTTGTCAAGTGCCCAGAAATACAATATACAAAATGATGGCTTCACTTGGAGGAGCTACAAGCTCCGCTGGCTTGGCCACACTCTCGAGTGCACTCGCATCTTGATGATTGGCCGGAAGTGCTTCGGGCAGATGCGGATGCCAGTGCAAATGCAGATTATAAACCATCTCAATCTCAAGCCATCTCGGAGATGGCTTGCGCCACTTCAGCTCTCGAGCCTGGCTGCTTAAATATTAAAATGACAAAGCAGATGCTGTGGCTCCTGCTCCTGCTCCTGCTTCTGCTTCTGCACTCCACTTCGTTCCACTGCCCCTCAATCCAATCGCATCCACTCCACTCCCCCACTCAAAGAGAGGGGAGATCCACTCACCTGACAGCTGCAGCAGCTGCTCCTCCAGTCGCTTGGCGGAATCCAGGCTCTGAAGCAGATCTGCCAAGTGCTCGTCGTGGACTGATGGATAGATTTGGCGGGGATTTAAAGACTTGGCACAGGCTCGCGATAGCAAATTGCCCAGAGTATCCGCCAGCTCTGAGTTGAGGATGCGCTGGGCCTTCACATGGCTGTAGTCTGGAAGCAAAGAGACAGCATTTTAGTTTTTTTTTTATCCCGGAAACGAGTCTAAGAAAAACAATAAAGGAAATTTGAAATATTTGAAATTTAAATGTTAATTTTAAATTTGGTTTGCACTTTGAAGACTGAAATTATAATACCCTTCAAGGGTACAAATATAAAAAACACAAGTGGATACCTGGGCGTATGAGTGATATTTTCTCCTTCCTTCCTGTCGCACTTTTCCCCATTAACTGCTTACAAATTCGCCTGAACATTAAGGGGATTAGCAGGAACGACACAGAATCACTAGGAGACAGTCTTTGTTCTCTACCAAAAAAAAGGACCAAAAGCCGGGCCAAGATTAAATCCGAATAACTTAACAGCAACATTTACCAGCTGCTGCTGAAGCTAAAAGGAGTTTTCCCATTTTCTTGGCCACAACAAAATGAAGCTGCAGGTGGCTTTTGTGGGAGTAGCCAAAGTAAAGCCGAACACGAAAGGATTTAAGCCACGCTAATAGTTGCACAATCTGTTGCCCTAAAGGGAAATTGAACTGAATGAAGGGATAGGGGCAGTGAAAAGGATAATGGTGTGTCTCGCTGAAAGACTTGAACTTGATTTCCAGCATAAAATAAGTATAATGATGAAGTCTTTCAGAGGATAGGAAACTTGAGAAGCTGAACACTTGGGCGTTTTTTGAGAGCTCTTTAAAAACTATTGTGTTGATTTTTAATGGATATGTTTTAACAATATTTAAAAAGTCTGCATTCATTTAATTTTGGAAACTTTTGGCAACATTCTGAGCTTTATGCAACCCCTCGAAATGCAATCAAAAACAGCAACAATCGATCCCCGATTTTCACTGCAGCCTTTCGGTAATTAAAACTAGCAAACTGTGCCTGCAAAGACAATAATCGTATAATTGCTGCTGACCAGCTACTGTTTGCTGATCGAATTTCAGCCAATTTGGTGGTCAGAATTCGGATTTTATAGTGGGTAACAAAAACCCAAAATGGCTATAATTCCAGCAGTAGCAGCGCAGCCAGTACACACACACACACCCTTTGTGCATTCTCAACTTTACTCATTTTCCCTGTTCGGTTTTTTTCTCCCCTAAAATAAGGTTTCCTCTTACCTTTCCCTGGAGAAATTTCAAAAAACAAAAAAAAAGAGTGCCTGCCTGCAACATTAATTTGTTGCGCAAATGGAAGAGGCACGGAAAAGCAAGGGAAAAGGAAAGTTTTCCGCTTGTCAACTGAAACCAAATGAAAGAGTGTGTCGAGTCAAGCCGAGTTGAGTTGAGTCGAGTTTCATTTTCATTTGCATTTTCATTGCGTTGAATTCGCATGCATAGACGTTAGTTTCCTTCAGCCAAAAATCAAATTCGTGTCAAGCAACGGGAAAAGGGAATTTTGGTATAGAACAGGGAGTTACCTTATAAATAAGTGATTAAAAATGTATAAACTTTTACCCAATAAATATGCAAAACACCATACAAATTTTAATTAATTTAATAGTCCAAATTCTATGTTTGTAAGCCTTGTCTTAGTTAGGAAAATTCTGAAATGCAATAAATAAATATATTTCTGATTGAGTTTCTAAAACAGTCCATCAGCAAATGAAAACCAAATGAAAGACTTTGAAGAGGTAACCATCAAGCCATCCTGAGGCCAACTTTTTTTATGGACTCAATGGGAAACCGATTGGCAGCCTTTTCATTTTGAATGCATTGGAATTTTGATGGCACTCCAAACGTTCGTCTGCCTTCCTGGCTGCCTGCCTGGGCCGTGGGGTTGAAAATCCAAAATGCAAAATGCGAATTGCATCAAACTTTATTAGCTGCCTGCCGTTCGCTGCCAAATCGAGTATTGCCTTCTAATGAAATTGTTCGAGGAGGCCGCCCGCAACACGTGTTGTGTTTCAACCTTCCTTAGTTCCTCCGCAGTCCGTAGTACTCTGTTCCGGATCCGGATCCGGGCAACTCCTAACTGCTTACGTGAGCAACTACAAATTGCAGCAAATGGCAAAAGTTGCTGACGGGGGCCAACCAGGAAGCCGTGTACACCACTCGCCAATCCGCCTTTAAAGCACACATGCTGCACATGTGGACACGTGACCGGGATGGGTGTTGTGGATGCAGGCGAGGCGCAGTGCTCCCAGGTTATATGTCAAAATCTATAGGCTTTGATATCTGAATTTATTATCTTGAAACTATGTACCTAAAACCAGATTCATTTGAGCTTTAACTATTACCAATTTAGTTTTAAACTGAATAAATATATGTCCAAGTTTATATACCTCATTTATATATAAAATATACTGCATCTTTTATCTCTTAAATATCCTTAGATATAAGCAAACATATATCTAATTGTTTGGCCCAAAATCGGCAACACTGACGAGGCTAAAAGATGTTCTTCCACCTGCCCCCAGACAAATTCCACTCTGCTCTTCCTGGCAGTAATATAAATAATACTTTTTTACGTGCCCCGAGAGCTGCACTTCGAATGCACAGGCTGTTGGCTGTTGCCTTTTGGCTGCACCTTAAATAACTCGAGCAACTTGTCGCTGCTCCAGTTTGCCATCTATTGCCTGCGGAACTTTGACACAGTTTTCCTCGTATTTTTCCAGTGAAACTTGGCTTTAAGTGTGGACCTGGAGGTGGATATTGGATGTGGATGTGGATGTGGAGGTGGTGCACAAGTGTTGCCATCAAATATTTAACAAGCCTCTCGCTCCCTCTATGTATGCAATCGGAGACAGGCAAATTTGCCCTGGCAACAAACCTGACTCCGTTTGGGTTATGTGCCCAAAAACACTAATTTCTTGTCTGCCCTTTAACCGAATTAGTTCCCAGATTGAATTGGATACCGACATGGCCAAAGAGGTGTGAAAAAGATGAGGTTAAATAAACGTTAAAGGGTCGCCAGAGAAAGAAGCAATTTGTTATGGCAAAAAGTCAGAAGATGATGCCATCTCAGCTCAGAGAAATATACTAGTAAAGATTGTATTATAATCCAGACTAATGTCTTTTTCCAACATCAACTTTTTAAACTTAAACTTCTACCTAGAATAGATTATTCTCAGTGAACTTGCAACTTGACTAACCTAATTGCGATAAGAGAATTAGCAACTCAAAAATATTTCCTATAGTCAATGAGCTGCAATTTTAAATTAAATAATAAATTTTTTAGATTAGTTCCCAGCAGAAGCTGGAAGCAGAAGCATCAGTTGCCGTTCAGTCTGTATGAAAATCAGTTCGCTGCATCGGAATGTCTTATCATGCCTAACTATAGGCTCTGCTACAGTTTATTGAATATCAGCTCGGAACTATCATATACCCGAGTTAAAAATGGACCAAACATTTGTTTGGCGTAGGTGCTGCAAGGCAAATTCTCTTTTATCCTTAATGACTATAAGGAAGAGGCATTCCTACCCATCTCTTATACCAACAATCCCAAAGGAGTCGCACAGCTAACGGCATAATTATGTTTTCTATAACAAAAAAGCCAAAATATTCATTTGTGAATTTTCAAAATAAATTGTACATTGAAATAAATAAAACGCATTAAAGCAACAAGAGCAGTGGTATTTCTTATCAAAATAATATGAATCAGAGCAATATTAACCAAAATACATAAGTAAAGTGAATAATTAAAGCATCATCATTTCATTTCTTTTAATAAACTTCATTAAAGATGAACATTTAATTATATAAGGTCGGCATTAAATAAATATTTAGATTAAAATTGTATAGAGCAATAATGATTTCTTATGATTTCTTATATTCCATTAGAAGTTCATCATAAGTTTGTGTTGTCTGATATTATTAATTAATTTGTTTGCAATTTTAAAAGACAGTCTAAAATCTAAGCTTTCAGTTTATCTTTAAGAAATTCTAAATTGACCTCGGAGTCTGTAAGAAGCTTTTTATGGCAACAAAATATTCAACGAGGATAAGTAAAACTTTTTGAAATGGTCAACTTTTCTGGGAAACGCATATAGTATAGAAATAAGAACCTATAAGTGTTGTTTCCTGTTTACCCAAAGTAGGAGAACATCTAAAAAGCGCTTCCAACAATGCCCATTCCCAGCGAGACAAGTTTAAGTATTCAAATTTCTTAAATTGAGCGACGCCCGAAGGGAAGTTGATTGCATCTCAACACTGCATCCTCTGCTCTCTCTTCCCGTGTGCGCTCAATCCATGAACCGCAGGATGCGGATGCAGGTCCTGCCTCTGCTATCCCTGCCATTCCCGTGCCCCCAAGCTGTTCAACGAAGTCGAAATGCAATTTCTATGTCAGCGGAAGTTTGCGGCCTGTAATGAAAACTTCAGCATTTAACGGCGTTATGACGAGCGGATGTCACACAAAATCGAATTTAGCGGCAACTGTAAGTGATTTTTCCACCTAAAAGCGAACATAATGGCCGGCCATTGGACTCGAATTAAAGAAAATAAATAATTCATGGCTCGCCCCGAAAAGAAATATATGCAAAATGTGCTTGTAATTTAATAATGCGACGCACTGTATTTTTCCTTTTTCGTTTTCCATTTTTGCTGCTGGCAGGCTCAAATGCAATAAAAATGCAATTAAATTAGCCGCAAGGCAGGGGGGCATATAAAAAATATAATAAAAAATAAATAAAAACATCAACAAGCGCAAATTGAATAAAGGCAAAAACGTGAAAAGCAGACGCCTGCCGTCTGGGAAAATCCATTGCGGAAAAGGCAAAGAGTCAGCAATAATTGGAAATTAAATTTGAAGAGCTGGCAAGAGGGGTAGTTGCACACACCCACATACATAAGCAATTTATGTAAATTGGAAAATGCTGAGAAAAGTCAATCCAAAACGCAAAGGTGACAGTTGGCGGAGTGTATTAATTGCTTTCAATAACCCAAAAATATAACACAGAATTAGAGATAGCAGAAAATATTGAAATACTGAATCATTATTTTATGGAAAGTCTAATCATAAAATGTTCAGAAACTTCATATTATATCTTTTGTATATAGAAACACATGAGTTTTGCATTTTCTGTAAACGTCTTAACACAGTTCCAATCCCAAGTCATTGTATTCTTCTGTTTAAAAATTTGTATTCAAAAAATGTCTTTTTTCAAAGCTCTATTCGCTCTTCTATTTCTTGTCTATTTGATTCGCCTCCTGGGCATCGTCAACCAAATGACTGTCGAACTCGTGCAGGCTAGATTGGATGCAGATCCAGGCAATGGTGGAGGACTAGGATGGGCAAGTGAAAGAGGAACAAGAATGGGAGTGGGCAGTTTTGATGGATGCTCGAATGCAAAAGGATCAGGCCTGATCCTCTCCGTCCCCGAGCAAACGGTCCCAAAGCTGGACCAATCGTTGACACAAGAAACCAGCGATGATCAGATGCCAGCAGCAGATGCGGCGGCTTCTAAACTTCCCGAGTGCGTCCGAGCTGCAGAGGCGACAGTGGAGCGGCTTCAGCAGGTATGATTTTCAAATATAAATAATAAATGATAGACATTAAAACAATTTCGATTGCTTGCACAGGATGCGAAAGCCGCAAATGCTATCGTCGTTCAGGTCACCGAGTCCTTGGAGAGCACACAGGCCACTGCCGTTTCAGCTAAGGTGTCTGCAATGGTGGCCGCAGTTCAGTTGAATTGGATAAAGAATCTTGCAGATCAAATCTCCAGTAAACTGGCCAATAAAAAGAAAGAGGCCAATATAGCGCAGGCCCAGCTGGACGAACATAAACAGCTTTTGGAGGAAGCCAGGATGCGCGTTGCGAATGCCACCCGTCGTGTGGCCGATGCCCAGGCCGATTTCGACAAGACAAAAGAAGCCGTAATGAGGGCGGCCCTCCGCGCGCAGATGCAGCAGAGTTACGGTGGCAATGGTGCTAAGATTAACAGAACTGGATTTTTTCTTTAGGTTTAAATTCTATTTTGTGTTTTGTTTTCCGTTTGACGTTTCATTATGTTTCTAATTAATCAATTCTGCATCGATATTTGATGAGGAAGTCGGACAAACTCCTCGATATACGTCCATCACTAACAAGAATCCCGCAACCTTCAAGCCAAGACCGACCTTAAGATATATCTGTGACCAGACAATCCAGGGGGGACGAAACTTGGCACAACTGCTTTTCCCAGGACGTATGCAAATTCCAGAGATTCGTCGTCTTCTCAATGCGAAAACTTTGCGTGGCAAATAAACAAAAGTCAGGCTGGCTGCTCCCAGACCAGATGAAAACTTTGTTCCTCTTTTTCGGTTCAGTTCGGGCATAAAATTGAAATGCAAATTTAAAGCACAAGGTAAAACTAACGACCAGGCAAACCTCGGAACAGTTTTGGTTGATAATTTGATGGAAAAACTATTTGAATAACCGCAGGGCGTCCTCCCATACCACCCCCTTCGAACCATTGCAGCCACAAAGTGAACAAGCCACAGAGACACGACATCAAAGGTAGAATTTTTACTCACTGCCATCACTGTGGGCCACGCCCTCGCGTAGTAGGAAATATCTCAATCCCTCCATGGTGTACTGCTGGGCTGCCTGGACAGGGTCCACCACATTGTGCCTGCTCTTTGACATCTTCTGCCCGTCCACCGTCCAGTGTGAGTGGACATAGAGCTGATGCGGTGGCTCCAAACCTGCGGCTAGGAGGAAGGCCGGCCAGTAAATTCCATGGAACTTTAGGATATCCTTGCCAATCACCTGCTGTGCAGGAGGCCAGCGGGCAGAGAACTGAAAGGGAGGAGCAAAGAGTTTGTAAAAGGATAAGCCGAAACCGAAAAAGACTTGTCCTACTCACACTCTCTTCCGGATAGCCGAGGGAGCTCAGGTAGTTAACCAAGGCATCCAACCAGACGTATACTGTCTGTGTTTCGTCATCAGGCACCGGAATTGCCCAGTGAACACGATTCGAGGGCCTTGACACAGACACATCCGGCAGCGGTTCACTGAGAGTGTCCAGCAGTATCTTTTCAAACTTTGCCGGACGGATGCGTGTCTCCTCCTTGACCCAGTGGCGCACATCATCTTGGAATTGCGACAAACGGAACATGTAATTGGTCTCCTCGGTCCACTCGACTGGATGACCTGATTCCAGGGAGTAGCGCGTGCCGGTGGCCTCGTCCAAGCGCAGTTGGGAATCCGTGAGGAAGGTCTCGTCGGAGACGCAGTACCAGCCGCTGTATGCCGCCGAGTAAATGTGGCCACGGGAGCTTAAAGTGCGCTAGGGGATCGCAATAATCATAAAGTACACCCGAATACATCAAGGATGTATGGCTAATCTCACCCAGAAATGGGCCACCGCCCGTTTGTGGCGCTGCTCCGTGGTGCGTATAAAGTCATCTGTCTGGATATTGGCATTCCGGAAGACGTCCCGATACCGTTCAGATATTTGGTCGCAGTATGTAGCCACTGGTATCCCATGAATCTGTGCCGCCTGCTGGATCTTGGTGCCGTGCTCGTCCGTTCCCGTGCAGAGGCGCACCTTGTCGGGACTCTCCGGATGTCTCAATCGCTGGTAGCGACAGTGGGCATCGGCTATCACCGCAGAATACAGGTGGCCAATGTGCGGGGCTAAGCAAGAATATCTTTAATATTTAATTACCTAACAAGTAATTTAATACCCACCGGCATTAACGTAGAAAATTGGGGTTGTTACGTAGTGCGAACTGTTGTGGCGAGTGCCCAAGTATCCAAGGCACTTAATTCTTCGTATTAACATTGTTTTTGAAGATATTTTAATAAAGAAAAGCTAAAATGTTTACATAAAATTAAAAACAAAACACCGGCTGTCGTTTTCCACTTGCTAACAGCTGTTCTTCTAATATAAATAGTTCGCTCAGTCCGGCAACGCCATTTAAGTGTGGCCAGTTACCATTGACCAGCACTTTCGCGGTAAATTATAAACGGAAATTGAGCAAAATTTAGGTTAAAAAAAAACGGAAATATATATTTTACAAATATAAACACAATTATTTTATTTTAAATTTTAATTTGTAGTTTTTATTAAACTTTTTTTCTTTAGGGAATAAAAAATATAAAATTCCTTCGACAACAGCGTGCCAAAAATGTGCGCGCGCGTCTCATTGAATGGCTGCCAGAAAAAATGCTATGGAACTCTTTTTTGTGTGTTTTGCCTCTGTACAAGTCCGACCGATCGCGCTGGCTAGGAATATACATGATACAATTTTGGACAAAATACCAGGAGCGGACTATATAATGCTAGAGTCTTAAGAGCGAAACATAAATCGTGTTAAACTAAGTAGAATACAAATGGGAGCTGCTGAAGAACTAAGGTTATTACGATTAGCAGCAGGGTGCCACAGAAAGTCGCTCATACACAATATAATATTATATAGTATTATTTGAATTTGCATTATTCGAACCAAAGTGATTTTACAGCTATTTCTGTGGCAATCCTGTCGTGTGTGTATGATGCTTGTGTGCTTCGATTTTCTAGGCAAAAAATGTACATTGCTTAAAACTTACAACTTAAGACGGTAAATAATAAATATACAATTTAAATTGTGGGTTCTGTTCGGTAATTTCAAGGGGTGATGCTTGGTTTCCTTCTCTAAATATATAATATATATGTGTATATATTTAGCATTGTGTTTTAGCGGATATTAACTCGTAGCTTCAATCAAACATAAATACGCCCCTCGAGCTCTTTCTACATTAAAATAGTTTTCTTCTTATACACATTCTTGGTTAAACTTAAGTTTAAGTTAATTTCTTGTAATTTTCTTGTACATTAATAATATGTAGAGATATTTATTTTTATGTTTCGTTATGAAATATATTTACAATCTAACACAAAAGCCCCTGTAAGTTAATCGTTTTTATATGTTCATCATTCGCCTAAGCACAACAAGTGTATATTTATCAGCTTAGCTTAGATAATTAGACGTAGAGTTTATATATATAATCTGTTTAGAGCCTTAGTGGTATCTACGTAATGTATAATATATCCATAACATATTTAATATACAATTAATTCCACCTCCCCTTCCCTCCTGAATACTGACATCGTCGAGTTTCTGTGTTGCCTTCGTTGCCATATGATCTCTCTTTAGATATTTCGGATATATATATACTGGTAGAATATAATATCAACTGTTTTCAACTCTCTTATCTTATATTTTGGGGACTACATAGAACGAAAAAGTATATCACGATTGGACCAAAACATATACATAGATCGAAACAACTTTCCATCTTTCGTTAACTATAATTGTTTCACATTTTACAATTCCAGGTGTGTGTGTGTTAGGGTTGTGATTCCAAAGAACGTAATATATGGACAATGCCTGTATACTTTTTAATTGTTAAAAATATATATTTAAGCGTTGGTGCATTGATTTAAAATTTAAGTATGTTAAAAACAAACTCCGGATTATTATTTAAAGTTGGCTTCTAAAGAAAACAAGGTTTTTAAAATATTTTTTCCTAGTTATGCAAATAGAATACTTTTTTAATAAATAATTTAATAAAGAACTATTTAAAAGTGAGCTTACACTTGGAAAGTTATAAAAAACTTCCTGATGTGTGTGGAATTTATTAAAGAATTCTACTTTGAATTATTTGGTAAATTATCTCAATAATCATTTTTCCTCTGCCAAAAAAATGAAAGTATTCAAATTAAGGATGCACATATATCAAGCAAAAAATTATTGATATTATCGACAAAAAATTCTTTTTAATTGTATACAATTTATTTATTTGAATACTTCTTGCTATATTTATCTTTTTTGATATCTCTACCGAAAGGTTATGCTTTGCCCATGAGATTACGAACTATTTTTGAAATTACAACCCGTAGATTCGCGCTCTGAGTATGTAGATTTTTTTAAACTGACGCCCAGCGTTCTTTTTTGCCCCTAATTTCTAATTTAAGTACTTGCGACACCTCTTGGAGCCGCATGAGCAGGGTATCTTCTCCTCCTCAAAGGGGAATTTGTAGTCGTAGGTAAGCTCCTCGCCCTGTACAATGCGGCGCAGGGCAAAGATGATGATGTGCTTGTGTCCGAGTATGTCCACAACCTTGGAGTAGCAATTTGGCTGCAAAAAATATTGTTTTTTAAGGTATGTTTCTGCAAATATAGAGAAGCGTGAGTACTAACCTCACAGGAGTGATTGATGAAGCGGGCCGCGTTGCCCCGCATGGTGGCATCCACTACCAGATTGTCATCGATCTTGAACATGTAGCAGCCGATGCCGCGGCCATCATAGTAGCGCTCCCTCTTGTCCGTTAGCGTGGATCGGATGAGCTCGCCAGCGTATTCAATGACCATTTCACCTACGTAAAAAAGGTATTTGTATGCTGCCTAGTTATAAGCAAAATGTAGTCTTACCAGCTTCTATATCCTTGGTGCAGTAGAGACCACGTCCATGGATGTGCGAGCGAAAAACACCAACATAATCCTTGTAGGTCTCCTTCAGAGTCCTGTACTTCATTGCCATGGGTAGATTGCTGCCAGTTCCTCGCCTGAAACCGAATATTAGAAGACTGCTTCCCAAGAAATCTAATCAAGAACTCACCTGGGCACCAACTCATTGTCCGACGGTTGGACAAACACCTGGATGGGCTGTTTGCGATGCCGCGAAGCCAGCCAGCTGAACATGTCGTACTCGCTGCGATTCGCATACGGCTCACAGCGAGCACAGTCAAAGGCATTCTCCTGCAGCTCCAGTTCCTGATCGGAGCCATAGTCGAGGTGGGAATCTCCGCTAACAGCAACTGCCGCCGCTGCCCGGGCACTGCCTCCTCCTCCGCAAGTGCCGCTGCCTTGGCCAATACTCGCCGCTGTCGACACGTTGCCATTTCGCTTGTGATACTTGGGGGTATACTTTGAGCACTTTTCCACGCCCGGCAGCTGTTCGATGAGATACTTCAGCGCGTTCGTCTTCAGCCCAATCATCTGAATGCCGCCCATATCCGCGAGTGGACCCTCTGGCAGCGGTGTCAGGCCGTGGGCTCGCCTGGCCACCTGCACCGCCTCAAACACTTTCTCCCAGATCTCGGCTATAGAACTGGACTTGTAGGTGAAGCCATCTTCGCTCTGGATCTCGTATAGAAGATGGGGACCACTTATTTTCCTTGGCTCACGAACAGGTGGCGGTGGCGGCGGTGTTTCGGGAACAGCTAACGTAGGCGGCGGCGCCATGGTCGCTCCCTTTGCAGGCTCTAGTTCCTGCGACTGCTGTTGTTGCTGCTGCTTCCGCCTGAGCCTGAGCTCCAGTTCAACACCACTCTGCAGCTGCTTGAGCTCTAGGACATGGGCATCGGCCATTTCGTTGATGTAGCTGGCAGCTGCTTCCACGGCAGCGGTTTCCAGCGGACCGCCCTCCTCGAACTCTGGCGCCGCCGCAGCAACTGTGGTGGCCAGAACATCCTCCACCATTTGTTGATAGCCCGCAGTGCTGGCCTCCACCACCTCCATTGTGGTGGCCGTAGTTATGGAATCCGCACAGTCATCGTTGGTCAGGTTGTCGAGAATCTTGCTAATCTTATCCTTCACTGCCGGCTCTTCGCTGTCGGACATCTCGTGGTCGTTGCACGCTGAAGTAGCCATCTTCAGGCTGAAATCGTCCTCCTCCTCCTCGTCCTCCTCTTCGTCGTCTTCCTCATCGAGTTCCTCATCGAGATCATCCTCCCCGTGGTTGTTGTAGGCATCCGTTTCCATGGCCTCCATGGTCTGGAAGCTATGCTTGTCCAGGTGCATGCTGTAACCGTTGCTGGCTAGCTGCTGGCTGAGCTGCTCACGCTGCTGCTGCTGAAGGAGCAGCTGCTCGGCCTTGGCATCGGTCGGCGAGTGCTTCTCGTACAGTCCCTCTGTATAGATAGATTCCGTGGCCGGTTGCTCCTCCAGTATGGCATCCATGTGAGCAACTACCGGCACAATGCTCTCCAGGCCCGGCACGGACTTAAGTTCCGTTTCATAAACGGGAGAGGGCGACGAAGCTACCTTCAGTTGAGCGTAACACTTGGATGGGGCACTGACATTGGTCACCTGATGTGGGATTATCTGCTGCTCGAGAGGCTTCGGTGGTGGTGTTGGCGAGGGGGCCACGGGACAGTCGTTGGCTAGGGGAGCTGGCTCCTGGCGCTGTTGCATAGGCAGAACTCGATTTGTGGGTCGCGTGGTGGAGCTGCTGCTACTGGTTGGGGGCGGCTGTTGCTGCAGTGGATTCACCACATTGGTGGGCAGGACACTGTTACAGTTACTACTGCTTCCCGTGTTGTTGCTGCTGCTGGCAAAGTGCTGGACTTGGACGCGATTCAGAAGATCTGGCTGCTGCTGTGTCTGCTCCTCTACAACGAATTGCGCCTGGCTCTGTATAGCTGGCACTGGCACTGGCGTTGCCTCGGCAATGGTTATGATCGGCATGGATGGCTGGACTTGCACCTGCTGCTGCTGCTGTTGCTGGAGCTGGAGTGACTGCTGTGGCTGCTGCGGGATGTGGAGTATCTGCGCCGTGGCCTGCGTTTGCTGTTGCTGCTGTGGCTGCGTCGGGATACGCTGCTGCTGCTGTTGAACAACCTTAGGCACCTGGCTGCTGATCACCACGGCGGGATGATGTTGCTGCTGGTTCTGTTGCAATATCACCTGGGTCTTGGGCGTGGGCTTCATTAGCTTGGGCTTCACCTCCAGCTTATGTATGGGTCGAATCAGGTTCGTCTTCTTCTGGAGCGGCTTTGAGGCAATGCTGGGCGGTGCTCCGCAATTGGTTCCAGTTCCTCCCGCCGCCGCTACCTTTATGCCCTTAATTTGCTGCTGCTGAGAGACTTGCTTCAGGCCGGACGAACTCTTCATTTGCGCCTGGGCCATGCTTGTCGGCAGCACCTTGTTAACCACTACTTGTGGCTGTGGCGGAACCTTGGACATGCCCGCTGCCTTGGCCTGGGCATTTGTCCGCTTCAGTTGCGTCGTCACCGGAGGAATCTTGGCTGTGACCACCATGGGTGAGCTGTAGTCCATCGATGTAGAGGACGCTGTCGAGGAACTGGGCACTGATGTCTGAAACTGGAAGTTGGCATTCTGCAGTAGCTGCTGTGTGGCGGAATCATCCTGAGTTTGCTGCTGCTGCTGGAGGACACTGGCTGCATTGAGGAAGGTTGTGCCGGCACTTGTGGCGTCGCCTGGATTGTTGAGCACCACATAACCAGCGGGCAGATGATCCACAATCGGCTCTATCTTGCTCGCCTGAAACACCTGCGTCGTGGTGGCCGAGAAGCTGGCATTCTGGCTGAGGACACCGGGCATGGCCGTGGACACAAACTGCTGCGATGACATCACAGTGTTCTGGACGATTGTCTCGAGGCCGTAGTACATGGGCTGCGCAGCCAGGATCACTTGAGGCGTGGTTGTTGTCGCAAACTCCAGGCCAGTGGCTCCGCCGCCTGTGCCGCCCAAGATTAACGGCTGCACCTGCTGCTGATGAGGATGAGTGCCGCCCGCCTGACTCGCATCTGTGGCTCCGCTTAACTGCAGCGTCTGCGGTTGGATCAGTGTACCAATCACTTGGGGCTGCGCCGTCAGCATCTGCAGGCCGGAATTGGTCGGCGTGGTGGTCAGCATTAGGTTTCCGCTCGCATCCGTTTGCAAATAGGTCGCGCCACCGGCCGCTGGGGTTGTGGCCAGGAACTGTGTTGGCTGTGGCTGCGGCTTGTACTCCCCCGTCGTTGGTATTGAAATGTACTGAAGAGGCTGACCCTGACTGCCATCGCCCGTCGTTACAAAGGAGATGATGTTCTGGGGTTGAGCCTGTGGCAGAATTAGCTGCGGCGCCTGCGCCTGGGCGCTGCTTTGGAAGAGCAGCTGGGGCTGGAGGAGATTCTGGCCCATCACCGTGATGGGTTGCTGGACTTGCTGATGTGTCTGCTGATGCACCTGCTGTTGCTGCTGGGGATGCGGCTGTAGCTTGGCCTGAATGGGCTTCACCTGATGGTGGCCGGACTTCAGCTGCTTCTGCTTGGCGGCCGCTGCCTGCTGCGCCGCCTTGGTGGCCACCGTCTTCAGGGGCTTTCCCGCTGCTGTCGTCAGAGGGAGCATTATCTTCTTGTCGGTATTGGTGGCCTGCAGTGTCTGATATGTGGCCGTCGGCGCCGCCGTCGTCGTGGCCTGCATCTGCGCCTGGGGGATCTGTATGAACTGCTGGGTGCCATCGGGATTCGTTGACACGGCTATCAACTGGGGCTGAGGCGCTGGGGCCGCCGTCACCGTTGGCTGAGCGAGTGTAAATCCTCCTCCTAGATTGGCCAGACTTTGCAGCGAATTCGCGTACAATTGCAGCTCATCCGTGTTCGTTTGCGTTGCGGGATTCGGTTGCGAGATGAAGAATCCATTGCCAAGTGACTGAGGCTGCAGCTGGAGAGGCTGCAGACCCTGCAGACCGAACTGACCAAGGGAACCCAGGCTTTGAACTTGCGGGAACGAGGCTGTGGTGGTCTGCAGGTAGTTCAGACCGCCTGCATTCGCTAGGAGCTGCTTCTGCAGCTCATTCAGGCTCTCGGCACTCAGCTGGGTGGCATTATTACTGCTGGTTGCTGCATTCACATCCGAGTCAGACTCACTGGTGGACATGGCGGGATCACAGCATGTGGGCAAGTGGCGCTGGAAGGAGTCATAGTTCCGGTAGGTGCACTGGCATCTCTCGCACTTCACCTGCCCAGTGAATTGAGCCGTGGACAGGTTCCCATCGCCAGCAATGATACGGAACTCGGTGATTGAATCATCCACGCCGTCCATTTGCATAATCCGCATCTTGGCCGGCTCCTCACGTCCCTCGCTCTTCTCAAAATACCGCTTGGCCGCACTCCAGGTGAAGCTCTTGCTGCGCATCGATCCGCCGCCGGATGTAGTGGCACCTCCCTCGACAGACATTGTCTCGCTGATGGACTGCCTCCGTGACACACCGGCCACATGGGCCATCTCCTTTTTCGTGCGCTGCTGGCTACTCAGAGAGAGCAGCACGCCTTCGGCCAGATTCTTGGATAGCTTACGCCTCTTGATGGCATTCGCCATGGCGCTATTCCCGTCTAGCTTCGGCCACGCCAGTGTCTTGAGCATTTGCACCTGACTCGAGTTCCTGGCCGCCGAGAGCATGGCGTCTTCCACGGGATTACTGGCCGGCCAGCCGCCATTGCCCAAGCTTGTGTTGGAGTTTCTCGTATCCTCGTCGCAGATGCTCACCTGAGGCTGTCCCTGCTGGCTCTGCGTCTGGTTGGAGGACATCGCCTGTGTGCCATCCTTAGACTGCTCGCTGATGGCAAACAGATCCGTCTTGTCTGCCAGATCTTCGTACATGAAGATGTCCAGCATCGAGATGCCGTCGAGCAGTTCATGTGGCAAATCCTCAAATATGGCATCTTTGATCTCGGGCGGCAGCAGATCGGCCTGCTGTTGCGGCTCCTCCTCCGTATTCTCGTCGGGCGGCACACAGGAGTTCGTGTTGGGGAAGTCCCCGGTGCTCCCCCAGTCGCTCTCCAGGAGATCATTCCGGGCCAAACTGCTGTGCCAGCGGGCAATTTGAGCCAAGCCCAGCTGGACCTCTTTGCCATTCGGGTTCGTGTGATCCACAGTGTAGTTCCTGCCCACATCCAGCGCTGTCAGGGTGGAGCAGCTGTTTTGAATGGTGGTGCGCACCGTGTACTCCACTATCTTCCACGGTTCCTTCGATGACCAGTACAGGCGGCTGCAAAGAAAATTAATGGGCACCACAGCCTCGTAGGAATCGGAGAATCTTGGCACAATGGCGCCTAGTTGTCGTACTTCCAGAGATCCAATGTGGAACTGCACCCTCGCTGGTTCTATAAGCTTCTTCCGCTTCCGGTCCAGCTCCACGTAGACTGGACGGGACACCTCAAAGTTGGATTCGTAGGTAACACTGGGGGAACCATTGGCTTTCAGAGCGTTTCCATTCTTGGCATGCGTCGGACAGTACATGGATTTGTCCGTGAGAAAGGCACACTCAATGCTCCGCGCACAGGGATAGTGATAGTGCTCGCCGCAGGAACGTACATTGCAGCCAACGGTGGCACCGCGGTTGCCGCAAACCGTGCATTTGATCATTCTGCCCCTGGCCACCGCACTGTGCACATTCTGAAGGGAACCATCGATCTCCTCAAACACCTCCGCCGACCACATGGCACAATTGGTGTGCACCCAGCAATCGTGGCCGCAGTACAGAAGGCGCGCCTCCTCTCCGGACAAACCTTCGCCACTTTTGCGGCAGAACAAGCACACCCTGGTGTCCAGACGCATCTTGATCCCGCAGCTACCGCCCAGATCGTCCACCTCCTCCAGGGGAATGTCCAGGACGCCCGATCGGGACTCCGTCTGCTGCTGCGAGTGTTCGTTATAAACAGAGGCACTTCCAGCGCCGCCATCCTGCAGGTCTTCGTAGGAGCATGACTCAAACATATCCTCTTCAAGGGCGTCCGTGCAGGCCTTCGTCTCGTTTTGAAACCATGGGAACTGTTCGCTTAACAGCTCCTTGTAGGCAATGTCCAGTTCGTCGCAGTTGCTCTGATGAATGACCTGGCTCATGTCATAGTTGAACTCGGCGAGGGAAACATACGAGTTGCCGGCAATTTTTTGCTTAATCTCCACCAGACTAAAGGACTGCGGATGACTGCTGTGACTGCTACCGATGGCTGACGACGGCTGGCAGGAGCAGGGCAGTGGCTTCACCCGCGACTTCTTCAGGAGCTGCTGCTGTTGCTCTTTGAACTCGTAGACATCGTCGCTGTTCTGCGACTCACCATCACTGCCCAGGCCATTGTCCGATCCGCTGTTGAATTGCAAGGCTTTGGGCTGCAGTTTGCCATGGCTAGCAGCTCCACAGGTGCAGCGCAGTTTCTTGCGGGGACTCAGCTTGAGAAGCGCGCAGGCCTGCCTCGACTTACTGAGCAGCTTCAGCACACTATACAGGCTCGCTTTGAACTCCTCCATCACAGCTTGTCGCCACTCCTCGGCCTTGATCCTCGAGCTCTCGCTCCTCCGAGCACACTTCTTGCAGATAAACTCAATGGACTCGGGAAGCGTGCTCAGAAGATTGTACTGCTCGTCGCTGAGGCCCTCGCACTTGGAGTGCACCCACTGGCCGCAGTCGCCACACTCCATCATCTTCAGATCAAAGTCGTTGTCGTCGTAGCATCTCTGGCAGATGGGACAAAAGTTGCCCTTCTTGCGGAGCTTAAAGCAGCCTGTGCACATGGGCAAGTTTCCCACAAACTTGGATACCTTCGTCGTGGAGCAGGACTTGCACTTTAAGCAATTAACACAGATCAGCGGGCGATCGGCACCCAGGAGTCGCTTGCTGGTGCCCAGACATGTGCTATGATAATTCTTCTGGCACTTTTGGCACTTAACCTTCGATCCGGAGGACATGTTGCAGGTATAGCAGACGGTGCAGCGTGGACATAGCCAGTTCAAGCGCTGTGTCAGCTGATTGAGCGATGAAGATCCGCCGACTCCGCCGGTGGAGGCATTTATCGTCGTCTCCAGCAGGCTGCCCATTAGCGTTGTCTCCTCAAAAGAGCCGTGCTTTAGGTTGTATTCGTCTTGGACACAATACTGATGATACGGTTCGCAGCAGCAGGCGCAAAAGATCAACGGATCCAGTCCCGTTGAGCCGCAAAGGAAGCACAGCGCCCGCTGCGCCACTGTCTCCGTTACAATTAACCCGAAGCCCGATTGGCACACCTCTGCCGGATCGTAGTTCTCCCAGAAATCTATGGATATCAGGGTGCGTTGTTGCTGCTGTCGCTGTTCCTTCGTTCTGCGTCCTTGCGTTTGATTTTGGGATTGAGTGACGACGGAACTGGAGGCGGAGGTAATGATGTCCCCGTTTTGCTGCTTCTTGCTGGCCGCCACCACTGTCCTAGTTGTAACCTTTCCACTAGCCGCGGCTGTTGTTGCTACCTTCCTTAACTCTGCTGGCGAGGATTTACTGGGCTTCGGCTCGTCAACAGGCGGCGTTTTACAGCTGGCGCAGTTGTCGTTCTCATCTGTAACCGTCACTGGGGCAGGATTAGCCGTCGCTGGCTCTGGACCTGAAGTTGGTGCAATTTCCTGGCGCTCCTGCTCATCAACCTCCTCCTGATCCTCTCCAAAAGTAGCCAAGGGTTGGCCAAGCACAATGGAGGCACTGCGACACACATGCTTCACTCGAGGACCCTTCAGATCAATCCTCTGACGCTTCAAGCCATCGCCTGGGGCATTAATGGCTTCCCCTTGAGTAACTTCTGGAGCCTGAGCCGCTGCTGCTGCATGAGAGGTTCCAGCTGATGACGATGCAGGCACTGCTGCTGCCTGCGTCGGCTCCTCCTTCTGGGATTCCGTAGGTACAGGTTCCGCTGAAGCTGCTGATTTTTTAGCAACTAAGGCGGGACTGAGGGGCTTCTCACTCGGCTGCTGCTGCTCCAGCTCCTTTTCCTTCTCCTTGGTCTTCTCCTGCTTGATCGAAGCCTTCCTCGACGACGGACTAGGACTGATCGCCTCACCAGCTGTTAGCTTCTGGTCGGCCGCATTGCTTATCTTGAGGAAGAGCGGCTTCTCCAGGATAGCGGGACGCAGCAGGGGAGTGCTGCCAAAAGTCACATTGTTTTCCGCCAGGGGATTGGCCTTGATGGTGGGCAGAGCTGACGTAGAGTCCGGAGTGGATTTCCATTTGACGCCAGAGGTTGAAGTTAATGCAGAGGCGGACGACGTGGTGACTGTGGAGGCGGCGAATCTCAAGCTGCCCGAGGGTGATAGCAGTTCCGTGGAGATCTTATCCTCTCGGGAATTGGCCTCTGGCCGCATTCCTGCTGGGAGAATGGCACCCAGACGACTCCTGTGCGCCGCCGGTAGCTGAAAGGCGATGAGACACTTCTTCAGCCAGCAGGCCAAGCACCTCTCCTTGTACAGCTTCTTGAAGTTCTTTAGCTGGCTCTTCCCCGAGTGAAAGCTGCAGGTGGTGCCCTCGCTGCCCTTGCATTGGAGCTGCTGCGGCTGCTGCTGCTGGTGGCTTGTCGAAGAGGATGCAGCATTGGCACTGGTACTGCTCGAATTGACCGATATGGATTTCTTGGTCATCTTCGAGATGAACTTCCGGCACACATCGCAGGCCACAACACCGTATTTACGGGCCTGGGTAATATCCTTGATCGTCGTGGAGCACACGGCGCAGGTGCTGAGACTGCTGCTCTGGCCAGCGAGCGTTCCAAAGGTGGATACCGTCAGGGCCCCTCCGCCTGCAGCCGGCGTCGTGGAAATGGCACTGGGTCCCAGTTTGCTGTCCGCCTGAAACTGTAAGCGCGGCTGCCTCAGGACAAAGATGCTCGAGCTGGAGCTTGAGCTTGAGCTCGCGGCTGCACTGGTATTTGATTTAAGGCTTCCAAAACTGGGGATCTTCAGGCTGACAGCTGAGCTGGCGGATGTCGAGGAAGCTGCCCCAAAGAGACTTTTCGGCGCGGGCGGTGGCTTTTTGCTGATGCCACCATCTTCCAGCAGCCTCTTATTTGGCTTAATAATACGCGAGGATCGGGTACTCCTCTTGGGCAGGACAAAGTGCGAGTCCATGACCAGCTGCTGCTGCTTATCATCGCCATCCTCAGCTCCTCCGTCGCTCTTTTCTGTTTCCGCACTCTTATCGGAGGCTGCCTCATTGATGTCTTCTTGATCGTTGTCGTCCTCGTCGTCTTCGGCATCCTCGTCATCCTCATCTTCGTCCATCATATCCTCGTCCATTTCCTTGTTGGTTTGATCTTCGTTTCGGCGAAAGGTTACCCCGCCCTGCTCGTCGTCATCATTCTCCATGGGGGCTCCAAAGGCGCGGGATAAGCCAAATACATTAGGTGACGATCCCGTTCCAGAGTCTTGAGAGGAGGAGGAGGAGCTCGTAGCTGGCGCCGATCGAAACTTGAGCGAATTGAGCTTGTCAATGTTGGAGTTCTTTTTATTGAGTATCTTGGACAAAATGGATGGCCGCACGATGCACTCGCCGCCGCGTGAGTAGGTCAGCGGCCGGTTTAGCGAGTCCTTCTTCATGATCGAGACCAGAGGGATGCGATTGTCCGGATTGTAGAATCGCTTCACCACCGACTTGTCTTCGCTCGTCTCCAGCACATTCCTGAAGGTCACCGTCTTCTTTTGCTTGGCTGTCGTCGCTGCCGATGCCGATGCAGTTCCTCCAGCTCCAGCTGCAGTTCCTGCCCCTGCTCCTGAATTGGGGCTACTACTGCCCGCAGCTGGTGTCCCTGTTGTTCCTGGTGCTGAAACAGCGCCTGGGGCCGCTGCTGCCGATCCTGCACCATTCGACGCTGACGCAGAGCCGGATGGAGCGGCTTCCAAGGCGCCTTCATTGGGCATTTCGCCAGCGACTCGCTTCTGAAAACGTACACAAAACAAGAAGTTAGCGAGGGTTGCAGTAGGGAGAACTTGGGGGAACGGTGGTCTCTCCGTTCCCGGCCAATCAATAATTCATGCAACTAACTACGGGCTCATAAAATACGAGAAGCGGAAAGCGATACAGGCAAAAATCAAAAACAGGCAAAGGGGCGACTCACAGCAAGAATTCAATAGTTTTCTTTTTTATATAAGTTAATAATAAATAATAAAATGTTAGTAAAAAATTATTATTAAAAGGATAATTATCCCAAAGATGTTTGAGACGGATTTAAGGCAATTTTCGCTGTAATTATTATAATTATTTATTATTATTTTTCGATTAAACTTTAAGGACCTTTGGCTATTGTATAGAATACCATAATATAGAATTATTAACCAATAGTTTCTTCCCGTGTAAAGTTAAGCAAAACACAAAGAAGCATGCAAAGGACCAGAAGCAAGTGCGGCTCTTCGAAGGGGATCACTTGGGAGGAGGGGGCTCTGGGTGCAAAAACAAGTTACTAAGCACTAAGTATGAGTATAAGCAGGGGCACAGACACCACCACCACCATCCTCACATGACCGTCAGCCGTCTGGGGCAGACACACGCACACTTATGTATATGTGGAGGCAAGTTGAGTTGCAAGCGCTAAAACGTCATAAAAGCCAATTAAGCAGGTAAGCGAGCAGGTAACAATGGCGTGGCAGAAAGGGGTGACCAGGCCAGAGACCAGACGCGTCGAGACCAGATCAACTTGAGGGGGTTCCTCTTGCTCGTATTTACATTGCGGGAATCGCAAATCGGAGTGCAGAGTGTTTGTTTGTGAAGGGTGCACGCAACGCAACTCAAGTCGAATCAGTTGCGGGGCTTAAGAACTTAAGGTGGCGGGAAAAGCGGCTTAAACATATTCATAAAAATAAAAGCAAGGGGGACGGACCCGCGACCAGCACCTAGCCAACACACCCGGCTGGAAATCTGGAAATCAACTTACCGGGGCCAAATCCTCGACCGGCTCGCACGGTCCCGCCTCTGGCGCAGAGGGACAAGTGGTGGCTGCCGGCGCTGAGGAGGCTGAGGTTGAGGAGGAGGGGCTGCCCACCACTGGGCCGTCGAGCTGCAGCTTCAGCTTGGAGGTGGAGGGCAGCATTACTTCGGCCCTGGCCAGGTTTAGATTCTTGAACTTCTTGTTGCCATTCTTACGGGCGCGCAGCAGAGCCGCGCTTATTGCAAAGGAACCGCCTGGGGAGATGGCTCCGGGCGAGAGTAATCCGACGGATGGGCCAGACGTTGCATTGGGGGATAGTCCGGGTCTGGGAGATGCTGCTCCGGAGGTGGCTTCAGCAGTAGTTCCCTTATTTGACTTTCCGGATGATGTACTAATGGTTAAGCTGAGAGATTTTCCAAAGCCTAATCCCAGTGAAGCTGCAGGAACTGTATCCAAAGATGCTCCTTGAGACTTTCCCGAGGTTGTTGTTCCAGCATTTCCTCCAGAGTTAACGGTCGAGGGCAAGACAGAGGCGGCTAGCAATTCCAATGATCGTGCTGAAGAGTTTCCAGATAATGTCGTGCTCCTTGAAGACTTGCCAGCGGATGATCCCGCAGATTTTCCGCCAGCAGATCCTGAAGCTTTCACAGAGCTTGTCGAGGGTTTTCCGTTAGCCGCTGCAGCAGTTCCTGCCCCCACTAGACTGCCCGTGGAAACTCTCCTCGAACTGCTGCCTTTACTCTTATCGCCATTCGAATTTTGATCCTGCTCCGCTCCGTTGGCTGCACCCTTGTGGTGAGTCCCGCCATTTACTCCGTTCCCATTGGTGGAACCCGATCCCGAGCCGGATCCTGAGCTGGAACTAGAGCCATTGCCCGTGGTTTCCGAGGTGGTGGTGGATGAGGAGGATCCGGTCGCATTGCCCGAGATCGAGGCACCGGCACCCGGCGGATTATCGTCCTCATCGTTATCACAATTGTGGTTGCCGCCCTTTTCGCGCGCCGGCGCGGATTCGGCTCCCGTTTGAGACTCCGTCTGCTGAGGTTGCGTCGGAGGAGGCTGCTCTGAAGGCGGCGGAGGATCGGAATGCGGACTCGGATTGGAGGCGCCTGCGGTGGCAGTGGCCTCATCCTCCAGCTGCAGGACACTGATCCGCTTACGGTTGATCGACTTGGATGGCTTGCCGGGAAACTTGGAGCGGCCCATGGTAGCATTTACTTAGCGCTTGTTGCCTTTGCATTTGCATTTGCTTTTTGCCTCCTCAATATTTGATTTTGAACGGCGATTGCGAATTACGAGGAACGATTTTTCGATAAAGATTGATTCGCTGCTCTTCGACTTACGTGGACACTTGCAGATGCTGAGTCCTCACTGTGGATAAGAAAGAGAGAGGCACAAAAAACTTGGTTCATGTAAAGAGAGACCAACTAAAAAAGACCGGTATTTAGTACTAGCAAAAGCACACACAACAACAACAACACAAACACAAGCATTAACAACAACAGCAACAACAACAATCGCGTTTGGAATGCGTCAATTTTGCGCCCCTTTTCCTTGTTGTTGTCGCCTTTGGCAACTCGTTTATTTTTTCACTCCTGCCTCAAGCCCCCCGTGTCCCACTCACTTCTTGCACTTCTTCTTCTTTGTTTTATTTATTTACTTATTTTCGCCTTTTTTCGCGCTCTCCTTGCGTTCTCCTTGCTTAGCGAATTACAACTACAAAGTCGAAGGTGACGTAGCTGCTGCAGAGCCTCGGCATTGAATGGCTCTCTCTCGCTCGAACGCGGTCGCCCGCTTTCCCACACTCCCACTCCCTCTCTGCCACAGGCGCTACCTCTGAAAACCCACTCCCAGGGGCTCTCTCTCCGCCGCTCTCCTGCTCCTTGGACAAGAAGCGCGCTAAAGGTGCAATTGCATTTGCAGCTGCCTTCGCTCCTTCTGCTTCGTCTTGCGTGACCAGCCATCGGAGGTGGCAGCGGCCTTTAAAAAAATAGCCAAATTATGAGGAGTATCTAGTTTTCGGTTGAAAAAGGAGAACGGATGGACCAATTTACCATTTAATTGTAAATAAATTCATTTAGTTTCTGATTTATTAACAAACCAAATGTTGAAATGTTTAAAATTGTATTATACAAATATTTTTTCACCCAACTATGACAACAAAAATAAACAGTTTAAATTATTTTTCAGCGGGAAAACCCCCCAACTGGCAGCGGCGGCATTAACCACCACTTTTACACGCCTTGCCACCACTAAATGTGTGCTGTTAACAACAAAAAATATAAAGAATGGGATTTGGAGGCACAACAACTGCTCCTTAAACTCAATTCATTCCTTTGCTCTCACTCTCTCTTCTCTCGCAGACTCCTTTTTGGGAGTCTCCTGCTCTCACTCTCTCAACGGAGCGCTCTCTCCGTTGCACTTCTCTCGCTGCTATCTCCCTCACACCCGCTAGTTTTGTTGTCATCGACGTTTTAAGTGGTTTTTCTACTTCGAACGTGAACTTTTTCTTTTCTTTTGTTTTGTCTTTGCAGGATTTTCTCGTTTTGCGTTGTTGTTGCTGCTTGAGTGTTGTCTTTGTTTTTTGTATTTTTGTTTGCTGGAAATTGAAATTCTTACATTTTTGTTGCTGTTGTTGCTGTTAAGTGGTGGGTTTTCCTTACTGCTGCCTCTTCTGCGTTTTTTTACGACAGTTTTCCTTTGTTCTTTTGCTATTTCAGTTATGGTTCTTGTTGTTGTTGGTTTTATGGCCTGATGAAAATTCTTCTTTTTGCGCGTTTAGTTTTTCTGCGTTTCTGGGAGTTTCTGGTCGACGAATTCACAGTTTTCCACATTGCTGTACTTTCGCGGCGGCAACTTTTCTCATTTGAAGTGGCTCTAGTTGTTGTTGCTGCCTGGATCATTATCATTAGCATCATTATCGCCCCATCATCATTATCGCTACATCATCATCATCGTCACTCTACTCTCCACTCCCCCTCTCACACTGCCACGCACTAAAGTCTGCGTCTTGAAAAATCTGCGAAAAAAAACCATCAAGGGGGTGGTGTTTTGGGTGGGAAATTGTAGGAATTGGGAGGATGGGGAGGAAGAAAAAAACAAAAAATAGAAATTTATTAGTTCGCTTCGTCGCAGTTGGGCAAACAAGTTGAAAGTTGACTTTTTCAAGTGTTTGAGAGTATGTGTGTTGGTGACGATGTGCGATGATTATGCGTGTGAATGTTTGTGGGTGGGTGATGAATGTGTATGAGTGCATGAAGGAGTGTGCGTGGTGCACAGAGGAAATATCTTAAAACTAATCAGATAATTAAGGGTTCTCACGATTAGCATAGAGAACAATTAAAATTAAAACAATTCCCAAAAATTACAGCTTAATTTTATAAATAATTTTAGCATACTTTTGAAAGCCTTTCTCGATAAAGAATAAAGATGTAAGCTATTTATTTATAAATTTCACATAAAAAAAACCAAATGTTTCAAATTTAAGTTCAATTAAATATTGAAATGTATCAGTTTTTTCTTCCGGTGTGCTTGTGTGCGAGCTTAAGCACTCGAAAAGAGGTGAAAATACTTTTGAGTTTTTTTTTGGGGGGTGGTGGACCCACACCCTTCACCTTCACCACACCCACAGCCACTTCCCTTTCCCGCGAACTTTTTCTTTTTTCCCACATTTTCCAAAAGCATGACTCAGTCAGAGCGCCGTAATTGTTTTCCGTTTCGCCTCCGGTTTCCACTCAAAGGTGTTTGGCAGTCAGTTAGTTTACCTGGCTGGCTTACCTGCCTCGTTAGTTAGTCAATCTTGTCAACTGTACTGCACACACACTCGGCTCCCAAGCCAAGCAAGTCAATTTAAGCTGCACTGCACCAGACACACACACAGGCACTGGAGCACAGTGGGCACTAAGAGTGTGTGTAAACAGGACTTGCGAAAATATAAAGGTTTTTCTAACAGGAACTTTTTTTTATAAATTTGTCTTTTCTATTCCCTGATTTGCAATAATAATAATGATCTGAAAACCTTAATGCGTGTTTAAATCCTGATAAATCCCAAAGGCCAATTCCCTTGCCACCCACTGTGCCCTGAACTCATGTCTCCCTGCCACTACTGTCTCTTTCGCTTGTTTTGCGATTTGTGATTTTATTTGTCGATTTTTCTCGTTTTTATTTTTTATATCGCCTTTTGCTTTGGTTTTGTTTTCTACCATAGAGTTGTATCTTTATGGCCCGGTCGAGATGGCATGATGTAAGCCTGAAACTAGGAACTGCAACTGCAACTACGACTACGACTTGGGGAACTGGGACTAAACCGGGCTTAATTGGACAACACTCCTCCTCCGATTCCGTATTTGCACGGCGATTACACTAATTGCTGTGGAGTTGTCGTGAATTGAATACTTAATAATCAATATAAGCATATGGATAATTTGCATTTCAAATCAATGGTCAGCGTTGGGTGCAATGGAGAGTGTTTAAAAACACTTTATACAGGTCTTAATCCAGGCAATGATGCAAATGATATATGGTTTTTAAATAAGTTGCCTTGGGAGGTTGTGAAAAACAGATCTGAACTGTCTTGTACTTAGATTATCTTATAGGCTGATTTAGATACTGAACCTTTCTCTTTAAGGAAATTATTAAATTATTACAAAATTAATAAATGTGTATTAACTTATACATCGGTAATTTGAATTACAATAATTCAAAACCCGTAAACTTGCCAAGTTTATTGGACACCCAGCAGAATTAAATTATCCAATCGATTCGATGTGTATTAATAACTTCTCTTGTTATGTGATAACTCGGCTGTTATTGACAGATTTCATTCCAATTCCATTACCCCCAGTGATTGATTACTATGAGTCGAATCGAGTCGAATTACCGGAGCCGTAATTATAGATTTTCACTATTAAAGCTATTTGTGGATATCAATCATAAGGGGATTATTGCATTTCGTAAACAAAAAGCAATTAAACTACACAAAGGCGATGCAATATATTTGTGGTTATTTAACGAATACAAAACACTAGGCAAATATCATGACATAACCAGCAACTAAAGGTTAATTCTCTCAAGCTCAAAACAATTGTCAACAATTTAATACCCAAGCAGCGGGCAGGCGGGGGGTGGCGGGGTTTGGGGGTTTGTGTATGTGTGCGTGTGTGTGTGCCGAAGAAACAATCACTAAAACACTCGGCAACAAATTGCACACAAATTGTGTCTCTGAGAAGCAAACACACACAAACGCGCTGGGGAAAATGCGCAGACAGCCGATGAATGCTAACTACGCTGTGTGTTGACATCAATTAACTAAATCGCTTTAATTATGTGCCACCAACCGAATAGCAACAACATCAATGGCCCAAGGAGAACTTGGCATGAATAAATATTTAAACGAATCAATAAAATCCCACAGAACGATGACAAAAAGCGCGATGATACACAGACACGACGACGAAATGAGCAAATTCTAATGGAAATTCAGCCAGTACAGTGGGTGCCACCCAATTAGTAGCAAGAGTGACAGATCAATTAAATTAAAATTATAATTAATTTTGGGGAAATTAATATCAACTTGAGAGCCATAGTATTTAATTATCAAATATAAATATATCGATATTTTTATATTTATTAAATATTATTAATTTATATTTACATATGGAATTGGATGTGAGAAAGTATCTTTTGCCTTAAATCTGATCCAAAAAGATACTATTACAGGTCATTTGGCGTGTAAGGGAAACTTATTTAAGCATCATAGATAGCTTGGTGCTGGAGTTTTATTAATGATTAATTTTATGTACTAAAATCCCTGGGGGTTCTTTTAATAAACCATTAAGTTTTCTGTTAAAAACATCAAAATTTGCTTTTAAATCCCCAGGGGAAGACCCTTTCATAATGCACAATATGGTTGTAAATGGAAGCCCGAGCGAATTCCATTGTGTTCGTCCTCAAATTACCGAGATTCGATTTTTATCCTGAAATTAAATCGCCGGCATTTAATTGGCGGCTTTACTGTAATTCGAGTGCAACAACAACAAAACCAGGGACACCAAGGAATGCGTGAAGAGGGTGGCAACAAAAGGGGGAGAATGAGGAGGAAAGGAAGCTGCGGGGGTGTCAAAGGGGGCCAAAAACGAACGAACAATCTTTTAACGAACAACGAAGCGAAGTGAACTGGCCTGGCCAATTCGAAATTCGAGTGCAGCGTCATCGTCATAGTATCTGAATTGGATCGGATTCGACAGCCGAGCAAACACGACGATAAACGAGTGGCCAGACTGAGAAAACGAGACTCTGGCGGCACTCACACACCTTTGCATTTAATTGCCATCAATTATGGTAAAAAGATTAAGAAATCAAAACAAGCGCAAAATGTACAAGAAGAACGTTGAATACGAAGAATGGGCCACAAGATTGTGGCTAAATGTATCTGATGGATTGTGGCTAAATGTATCTGATGGATAAAATAACTATTTTCTAATGGCGACAGCTTCTTGAGCTATTTACAAACCCGATTAATAAACACTTCTTATAGATACTTTGCTTTTAAAATGGATCGATTACCAAAATTAACTGTATTTTTCACTTCCAATCTCTGTGGATGACAGGCTATTGATAGATATGCCTTTTTAATCACAATTACACGTTGCGGCTGTTAAGTGATCTGAAGACTTGAGTATAAATTGGTTAATTGATTGAAATTGACATCTAATTATACTTTCCTTGTTGTGTACACAAAACCCTGTCTCTGGTAGCCTTCTCTTTCACGCTGCATGCCAATAACCCGCCTAAAGAGGCGCGAGCACAAAACTTGCAAATTGCGAGTAATTGAGAAGATTAAAGTCAAGCACATGAGAGCGCTAGCGGTAGGTGGGTGGCAGGGGGAGTGTGGGGGAAGAGAGAGCGAGAGCCAGGTAACGAATCGGCTTGCCGAACGATTAAGAGCCATAAACACAACAGCAACAAGCACACAGCAGCAGCAGCACCCACTCACACAAACACACACACGGTGGCGGCAGATGCCAAGCGGCGGCGAGAGAGGCAACTAAAACTATCTGCATACCTACAAACAAGATTGACAAGTTAGGGAAAAATCGAACTCTCCGCCTCGGGCCGACATAAAATATGTAAATTTTATATGAAATTATGCAAAAATGCCTGAATAAATAAATGTGTGTGTGTGTGTGTGCCAACAGTCAACAAAAACAAAGAGAGCAGTGAGGCTGTCTCCGTTGCTCTCTTTCGTCAGTACTCTCTCCCAGAGAAAGCAGCTGAAAAGCTGAAAAGGTTGAATCAACAAATGAGAGACGCACACAAAGAGAGCGCCCGCGGGGGAGTACTTTGCACTGGTGTGCGTGCTGTGTGTAAATCAAAACACGCAGCCAAAGGTGAAACATGAAAAATGTGCGCGCCAATAATATGCGAAGGGTGCCATGGTGTGGGTGTGCTCTCTTATGAATGAGCATTGAAAGCCGAGAGCAAGGCAGCAATTCGATGTCCAATTTGCCACGAAACACAACACAAACTAGATACTCGAGAGTTTACTGGTGTGAGTGTGGACATCTGTCCCGCCTTGGTGGTGGTGATGGTGGTGGTTTGTAAAGGTAACGAAAGGTAAGGTAAAGACTAAATAACCCAGTTAACGACAGCTGCAGCCTCTTCTCCGCACACGCACTCTAAATAAAGGTGTAAACGGTAACAAATAGCCGCAAACAAAGTAAATACTCCAAAAACAGTATCAACAATGCGAGCGGAACAACAATGCAAACTATTATTTTTGTGTTGGCCACTGAAACAAATAGTAATCACGCACGTACAGTGATTGCCCGCTAAGCGCTATTGTTCGCTTTGGGGCGGCTATTATTGAGTTAATTTTAAATCTGATATATTTGTGAACTGAAATCAAAGAATTTGTCTTGATCTGATGAGATCATATCAATTTTTGTCATTATAAAATACTTTTTGAAACCCAAATAAAGAACATAATATTAGACGAAGAAGATGTCTTTTAAATTATTAAACGATCTCCCTCTTTCTAATTTGAAAAATACAAATAAATAAATGTATACAAAAAATAGGACTATAAATATTTCGATTTGTACTCCCCTTAAGCATTGATAGAAATAAATAAAGGCACATATACATATGTAAATTATATATTATCCCCATGAACAGTTTGTTGGTCACATCTTATTAATTATAATTTGTAATTTATGAAAAATGGTATTTATAGTTATAAGGACTTTGACTGTGGATCGCATTTAAGGTGCGTTAAACGAAAATCAGTGAAGCGTAAGAAGTGCATTCGCTCAATTGTTTATTTTTGAAAACCCATTTAAGATCTCGGCGCCGAGCGTCCGAATAAGCGAATAAACGCCGCATTAGCTCACGGCTCAGTGGCTGTGTCAAATGGGCCGAGTTTTTCGAAAGGCGAATTTTAATATGCGCAATTACTCATTTTATTTGCGCCTCGAAACTCAATGCTATTTGGCGCGTAGTTTCCCGCACACACTTATACACACAAACACATTTACATGCGATTTGGAATTTGCCTTTTTGATGGCAAAAATGGCGTCAACAAATACACAGCCTATTGTATAAATATATATATTTATTTTGTAATTATTCATCAGCAGCCACAGCAGCCGGGGCAATCGAATTTTAGCTCCCGCCGCCTGCTCCGATCGCTTCTCATTTTATTGTATAATTTATTAAAAGCCAGCCAGCAGCCAAGAACAACAACAACAAAAGTTTTTAGTTATACAAACACTTGGCCATGTGAGCGCCAGAGCGAGAGACAGACACAGAGTGAGAGAGAACGCCTGAATTTGATTTAGAATTGAGGCGACAACAAAAGCAATTAACTGGTCTCACACATTAAACGTTATTTATCGATGCTGCCTGCCTGCCTTATTATTATTATTATTGTTTTGTCAGTGTCTGAGTGCTTGTTTGTGTGTGTGGGAGTGGCAGCGACTGTCATTTACCGTTTGGTTTATGGGTGGCTAAAGGTGGTAAGTAATGGGAAAACGTCGTAGTTGGCCTTAGAATACAGAGAAACTTGGATACATTTAACCTTTTTTAAATGTTTTAAATAAACGCAAAATTTATAGATATTTATTTAAAATGTTTTTATGTAATGTAATCTGGAAAGCCTTAAATAGAAATCAATATAAAATAGAAATTTAATTAATAATTTACTTTAATTAAAAAACAAAAAAGGAGCAAACAGAATTAAATGACTAATTTCAAAACTACAAAATTTTGCTACATGTTAGTCTTCACATCTAGGCTTTACTGATGCCTGGTTCTACGTAACTAACAGTATTTGTTGTGCCGCCTAATTTGCATTATCGGGTGAATAATAATTAACAACGTTCCGTTCGTTCTGCTGCTGGAAAACAACAATCTCTAAAAACTACTCACTAAGGTTAGTCGTCGTCAAAGGTAACTAAAAACTAGGGAGGTGTGTATGGGTGTGAGTTTGTGTGTAAAATATGAAAATGAGGTGAAATGAGATAGTATGTGTGTGTGCCATGTAAAAAGTATCTCCTGTAATTTTTTTATTTGCATTCCAAATCAATATCTGGCATGCACTGAGCCACACACAGATACACATAGTGCAATTGTGTGTGACTCATCCATCCGTCAGCCGGCGACGGCGACGCCTTTATCGCAGCGGCGATCTCTTCTAATTACCTTTTGTGTGTGGCGAAATATCCAGAGATTCGAGATTCCCAGAAGATTCCAGGCTCAGTTGCGCCGCCGGGGGTTGTTTTTCACCAATAATAATCCGTGTGCGGGATGTCGCATTTTCTTGGCATTCTGATTTCCCCGCGAAATAAACACAATAAAATAAACACAAAAAGCACGCTCACAACAGGGGTGGAGATTGAGATTTTTCGCTTTTATTTTCGTTCACTTATTTCTTGGTTTTTCTGCTTTGGCTTTCACATTCGCCGCTCTCTCGCTCCCGAGACAAAACAAACGCACAAAAACACGCACACAACTACCGCTCGTGCTCGCTCTCTGGCGCCCGCGCGTTTCATATATATATTTATATATATCGGCGCGCACGTATGTGTGCTAGTGTCTGCATATACGTATTTTACGACGATGAAAAATGCGCTCTTCTTCTTTGCCCCAAAATCAGGTTTGCAGCTTCGATTTTCACACTTCTCCTTGAGCAAATCAATGCAATTCCATCGGCAAACACAACATATATCACACAGCGACACTTTTCAGCAAAGTCTAACAATTATTTTCCACATATTCTGCGATTTTTCGAGACTTTTTCACGAGCGAAACGAACAAACTACGCGCTAGAGATGGAACTGAACCTATCGATAGTGAATCGATAGCCAGCTGGGAATCGGCGATGTGTATCGATGTATAGCTCTCTGCTCCTCTGTTGCGTCCATGATTTCAGGCTTAACAGCGTTTTGCTTATGGAATCTAACAGCGAAGCAGCCATAACCAAACGCTGTAAACTTACATTCTGCCGTTAGCGATCGCAGACTTGAAATTGTTATGGATGGTGCAAATAATATAAACTTCGCTTTTTAAGTTGATCCTGAAACAGAGTTTTGCTTATGGAATTACCAGCGTTTTGCATATCAATATGGAATCGATGTTATGCTGGACTCTATCGCCGAGTGTGGCCGTGGCCGCTGAATTCTAGTTTTTCTGTGTGCAATTCCATAGCAAGCTGCTTGCTTGAGCAACCAGTTCTTAACACTAAAATCTAACGAACATAAGGTGGCCGTAACAAATCTAATTGAATTAAAAAAAATTGTTAACTGACTTTTCAAACAAGCTTTAACCTTAATTTGCTTCGCTGTTAAAAATTATTTATTTATAATTTATTTATAATTGTAAGAAGGTCGCCATCAAACAACCAGAATTTCAACCGCTGCCGCTTGATGTCGTTTTCCTTTTTACGACCCTTTCAAAATATGTTTTAAAATAATTTTAAACTGTCTTACCGAACGATTAGTGAATAAAATATATATTGCTTAATGAAACCAGCCCTGGATTATACACAAATCAAAGATCTCAAACCAAAAGGCCTCATTATCGCTTAAATGGAGCTATGTGTAGTTCGGATTAGTTGCGATTTCATAATTAAGCCATAATCCGCAAATAAACAACTTGTCAGCAGCTGCCAGCGAGTCCTCTTCAATTTCGGACTCTTTGCCCAAACTATTAACCAAAAAACATCTTTTTGGCAAAAAGAGAGACACCTCCAGCCAGGCGCGAAGTAAACAACATAAATTTTTGGTCAACGATTGGGACGTGTCGTCCCAATTAGCACATTTTTTATTCACAAAATAAATATTGTTGCCTGTTGCCAGGTTACGGGTTAGGGCTTTTTTATCAACGTCACTTTGTGGCCGGCGTTTCACTTTTATTCGCAGGAAAATTGAATCATTTTTGTGGTGGCGATGACAAAGAACGGATTGGTAACCTGGATTCAGGAAAGACTCGGATTAATTTGGAACGTAATGGGGGAATTTTTTTTAGTTACCATCATGAAAGGAGTGCTAAATATTTTGGCCCAATTCGAGGCCACAATAAATTACTTAGGAAGTTTAAGGGCATAATTAAGGTCTATAACTTTAATTTATATTAATTTTTAAGGGGATTTTTTGAACTGCTCTATGAAACTTAAAATAAGAATAAATATATTTTATTTATTTTATTTTTGAAGCACAAAGTTTATTTAATTAGTTGTTATGTCAACTATGTCTTATATTAGAATTGTCTTACTACAATTTATTTATTACTTACAATTATTTATTTATTTAACTAATTAGTCAGGAGTAGATAAATTGTTTAAGCCCGTTTTTTGGGTTTTCAGATAAAGTCTACAAGTTAGGGATATAATAAACTAGCCTTAAACAAGTCATAGGCAAGAAATACAGCTTGTAAAGTAAGATAATAAATAAATTATCTGCCTGTAGCTTCCTATAATGAATTGTCAAGTTGGTAAAACCAACTCCTTGCTCGTAACTCTATCTACCCTTGACAACAGGGCCTTTTGTGTTTGGCCAGCTGACGCATTCCGCATATCACCATTAGTCGCTCCATCTAACTTAGTCCGAGTACAAGCGGCGATAAGGAAAAAAGAACACGGAATCGATAACGACAGTATATCTAACATGGATTACCTTGTAGCTCTGACAATGGGCTCCGGGCTTATCTAAACCAACACAAATCGGCCGCCTAAACATAATGAAACTTTTGTTTTTGACAACATGCGGGCGTCGCCGGATTTCTATAAATAGGTTTTTGCCATTTTTGCCGCAATCTGCAAGGTAAATACAATGACGTCCGTTGGCTGGAAAAATTCCCTGCTCATCGCTGATGAAAAGGGATTCCACGCATGCTAATTACGCTCATGACGAGGTGACCACCAGAAAAAAAACAGAGGAGCTGCGGAATCATTCAGCTTGATGTGCACCTGTCACCGTCATTCAGTTATCATTTAATAATACAGGTGAGCGCCACAGCCAGCGAGAGCGAGAGGTTCCTCTCTCTCGCTCAAATGATTATTCCCTCCTTCCCTTTCTGCAGGTGTACAAAATGGTTTTTTGGCTACAGTAATCACAGCTTCTAATTTAAATAATTAATAAATATTTATAATAATAATTGAATTGATTTATAAGGAACAATCATACAAAACCGAAACCAGAATACGTATACGTAATACAGTTGCTTAGACCAAAGTCAATGTTAAGTATACGCCATGTGAAACCAAACAAATTTATCAAAAAATGTATACAAAAAATTCCAGAAATCTTTATTAGCTTTTTCTGTGATTATTCACCACTAAATACTAAATTTTTCTAATTTTTTAGTACATTTCTTAAGCTTTCAGTGCCCATTAATCGCATTTCCCAATTGAAATTTAATAAATATTCATAATAATAATAAAATTGGAATTTATTTATAAGGAATTAAAAAATCATACAAAACCGAAACCAGAATACGTATACGTAATACAATTGTTTAGACCAAAGTCTATATTAAGTATACGCCATGTGAAATCAAAAAGTTTTCAGAAATCTTCAACAAAAATCTATGATTATTCACCACTAAATACAGCAATGGTTAATTTTTTTTTTTAGTACATTTCCTTAGCTGCCAGTACCTACTGTATCCGTGTAAGGTTCTCCTATTCCTTCGGCTCATTGGACAATTGTTTGCTATCATTATTATCACTCGAATTAGGCACAATCAGCAGCGGATTCGAGATACATGATGGTTGCTGGTGTTGTTGCACAAATGCCAGATCACCAGCAATGAAAGCGCCGGGAAGTGAATAATAATGAGTGTTGTTTGAACAACATAAGACCATATTAATTTATTTATATTTACCCGCCCATTTCTAGCCCGTTGAGTGTGTGCATTTCCACAGGTTTGCTTTATTTTCCATTCTTCAATTCGAGCCAAAGAAACCGGGGGCTCCGCTCTGCCCATGGGGAGCCAAGAGCTTTCCGGCTTGGAGCTTTTACTGGCGATCTCACGGCGGCGGTTGTTGTGTTCCAGCAGTCACAGTCAATTCATTTGTTTTCGAGTGCTGCCTGGAGTTGGTTCGCCCGCCGATCTGCCGATCCGCCGCCGTTCGTCGTTAGTTACTGGCTATAGCTTAGTGCCTGCGTTTAGCTGCGAAAAACCGAGCTGCTCTCTCGCGTTGTCGCCGCTGCCGTGTCTGCTTGTGTGAGCGAGTGTGAGTGCCGAAAAAGCAAAGCCAAAAAAACACGAAGAAATAGGAAGAGAAATAGTTTAAAATGAAATGATAAAAAAAGTTGCTATTAAGTGAAATATATACATTAGAAAACGAAAAAACGCTGCCGAAAAGCGGTTACTCTGAGTGGCTGCCACTGTGTGTGTTGCCAGGCAAGCATCTGTTCTGAAATAAAGCCTCTCAATTGTGTCGTACTCATTTGCATTGCGAAAAAAAATATAAATAAATAAAACAACAGGCTGTCGTTGTCCCACAGTCAAAACAATAATAACAACAGCCCGAAACAAAAAAATAATAACTTTAACCAAACACGAACGAACACAACAGAGCGGCTGTAATAATTATAACAAGAAAAAATCTTTAAAATAAATGAATTTTGTTGTGTAGATAAAAAAGGAAGGTGAAAAACAGAAAAGTCAACTGGCAAAAGATCACGAATCGCGGTATACCAACACATTTCCGTAATTGTCGCCAGACGGAAAACGAATTCAAATGGAACAGTCGAACTTCTATAACTGGGATATATTTGGGGTGTTGCTTATGTAAAATGTTAAATGTTCTTATCGTTTTACCAACATTTCACCAACGGATCGTAACTCTATCTTTAAATTTTGTTATTTTATCATTAGGAATGATTAACAATTCATAGAAATGTTCTAATAAATTCATAGTAAACAATTAATAAACATTTTCTGATTTATTTTCCAAAGAACACTCTTCATAAAAGAACTCAATGAAGAGTTTACTGTAGATAAAGCTTTAATTAAAATCCATAAACTAACCGAAAAACTAGTTCAATTTATAAAAGTTCGACTGTATCTCTGATCACACACAAACACACACCTCCCACTGGGCACACACACTCGCTGTGACATATGTATGTACATACGCCCACGAGGCAGCTCTGGAGATTTGCACAAGTGCAAAAAGACACAAAAAAGGCACACACAAAAAAGGCAGAAAATATAAGAAGCGAAGGTGTAAAAACAAGAGATCCGACGCCAGCCTTGACTAGAGCCCAAACTAAAGTGAAGTCTGTTAAATAATTGCTCGGAAATTGCACAACGATGTTTGATTGCAGCCACCGAAAAAGCAGATACCAAGAAATTTGGGGGAAAAACCCCCAAGGGAACGAGGCTTGACTGTTTCATAATTGTGATAATTTATAAATATATATATTCAGCTGATTGTAAACAAATAACGAGCGTTGGCACTTAGTATTTCTTATGTTCTTCGATGCAGGCGATCGATCCAGTCAGAGGACCAGCAGACAAACTCACGGAAATGGATTACATTGTGAAGGCCTACAAAGATTGGAAACTGCACTCGCAGGTAATTAGTTTTACTACAAGGTTAGGGATTGGTGTCAGTCACAATTATTATTGCCGCCCAGCCAAGATCAGGAAACGGGCAATTAAGTTGTAGACAAAATCACAACTGGAAGGCGACAAAACTACTTTACTTAATCCGAACAAAAGCTACAAATGAATGGGGTGGGAAAAAGTACATAAACAAAAGTTCTATTGAGCAGAACTGCTAATTTACTAGCTTTATTTAAAACAAATAAAGTGTATTTATTTATACTTTTAACGGCTTTGGAAAGTGAGTTTGTTTAGCCGGATTCAGCTTACTTTGATTATTTACTTTTAAATTAAAGTTGAGGTTGGAATTAAATTTAAAAGCAGCAGCAGAATTTATTTATAATTTTTTATGATTCAAATTAGTGTTTAAAAAAGCATAATTGTAACTATTTATATTTATGAATATCTGAAAGTCTAAGATAGCCAACACCAACTAAAATTGCATTAAACTTTGTAAATTCTTTTATAATAATTCCATCTCATGAATCTGGCCACAAGCCCGGCTTAACGGCTTTGCGCCAATCGAAGTCTGTGTGTGTGTGTGTTGGCCTGTGGCAAATCGGCTAAGATGACGCCAATACTTTGTGGCTTTCTTGCAGAAATGAACTCAACTTCTGCCTTGGCTCTTTGCCGATCATTAATATTTCTTTATTTTTTTTGCACCTTTTCTGTGGATTTGCGGGGTTTCTTGGCTGCGAAGAATTCGAATGCGAATGGGAAAGGCTGTGGAGTCACGGCAGTAAGCGGTCGTTAGCTCTTGACTTGGCCCCACTCCCTGCGAGTTTGTGGCTTTTGGCCAAAGTCTTAACAAATGCAATATACAGGCGGGGTCACGGCAATAGGATACCTGTGATAAGTTTCATATGAATCAAGAAAGGCGTGGAGCTTCTTAAAAAAAACTTAAGGAAAATTAAATTCATTGAACCAAATAGTATGAAGAGTTGGTTTCACTTTCTACAAAATTCTATTTATTGTAAATAAATATTGAAATTAATACACATTTACAGAAATAATGAATAGTAACAAAATAAATTAATTCATCTACAAATATATTATGAATATTAAATAAATCTGAATATTTTGTGAATAATAAAAAAGGATCTGTGCTTCACTACCCAACTATCTGGGGTTTAAAAATTTTAAAAATTACTTTAAAAATTGATAAATCCTAATATCTTAACCCCTACTGTTGGAATAACCCCTTGACAAACATCGCGATCGGCGGGACACAGAACACGACTTGGAGTGGAGGAGCCGGCGACGCCGGCAGTGCTTAACCGCATTTAAGAAAGACTTGGCGGAGGGGAAAGGCACTCGGCTACAAACAAAATAAATAAATTATTCTGTGAAACACGATCATGTCGAAATGGTCTCGCATTACCCAAGAAACCACTCTGAATGAGCGCCTTACTTCTTTTTCTCTCACCACTCCACGAGTGCTTTGAGCTGTTTATTTTTCGTTGCAAATATTTTGCCGTTGCGATTAATCCGCTGAGCCCGAGTGCGAATGCCACCAAAGTGTGCTAAGATCGTGGCCAGCGAACCAGGGCGATGAGTAAGCCGCCAGCCAGCAACGAGCACATCTGGCCAAAAGCAGCAGCAGCAGCAGCAAAAGGCAGCAGCGGCCACTAACTTATGCGGCTCTCTGGTTGGATTGCAAATTGCTAAATTGGAAAAAAAACACATGCAGCACATACAAAGACACTGCAAAAAAAGCTTGTGAAAAATGCAGCATTTTATGTTATTTAATATCTTTTCAATTTGTTTGTTTAAGAAAGATGAAGAGATGTTCAATGGGTTTCACAAAACGTGAAAAGATAAGATCACTGAAGAATTCATAAGTTTATTAAAAATTAATTAAAATAAATTTCAAAAGAAATGCCAATTATAATACATACACCTTCAAATATATGATGTTTCATATGTATTTTTATATATTTATATATATTTTTTCTTTGTGCTAAAAGCTTAAACAACAACAAGTTGGAGTCGATCAAAAAATGCATTTTATACGCTGGACTGCAGCAGCTAATTGGGCCAATGCACATTATATTGCACCAACAAAATAAGTATCAAGTTAATTTCATGCCTCCACTCCGCATTCCATTTTCGATTCTAAAAATATATCCTTAGCCTTGAAGATCCTCCGCCTCCAGCGGTGGCGGCGGCGGGTTCAATGCTCCATGCATCCGGTTTTTATTTTGTGGCCATCTTGCATTCATTCAAGCATTAGCCAAGTTTTGTCCTTCAGTTACCTTTGGCTATACCCTATAATACACATTTAAATAACACTTGTAACTGGGCGACTGATTGCGAACACCTTTACGGGGCAGTGGGTGGCGTTGGCCTTCGTTAATCAGTTAAAACAAAAACAAAAACAAAACTATTCCACACACACCTGCAGCGATCCGCTATGTTGCCCGATTTGGTAAATGGAAAAATGTTAAAATGGTAAATTGGTTAAATGTTTGCATGCGGGCGTGCTAGCGGATCGAGGTTGGGTCTACGTCTATTACTCACGGTTATTTGGTTATTTTGGCGATAACTTCAGTATAATTAAGTCCCACGTCAATTTGGGTCACGCGCCCTGAATTTACCTTTTCGTTTTGGTATTATAATATATAGTATTCCCTATGGGAATTAAGACTTTTATTGTTCTAATTAAATGTTATTAAAACGTACCAAAAATAAATTATATACAAGATGGGAAGGAGTTTCTTGAAGGGTTTTATTAATTATAAATAAATATACAATCCATTCAAAGTATATAAATAAATATTAAAATTGTTATGAATACAAATGTATTTCCTTTCTAAACCCCCTTAAAACCTATTACAAATTCATAAAACCTTTACAGCAAAATATAGACATTGTCAACATAGTTTAAATCTATTTTTCTTTATTTGCAAATAAATAAGTCACGAAAATCATTTAACTAGGGACAGTAAAGTTATTCTATTCCGGGATAATTCAGATGAAAGATGTATCACTCGAAAACTTATACATATATAGACAAGCATTCAGGAAAAATCACCTTTTTCTTGGCGCCATATTAAAATTAATTCTTGACTTGAGAAATTCCCCCAAGATCCAAGCCTAGACCAAGATCTGAGAACTCATTAGTAGTTCATCTCTCGGGGGATGCCAGTGAGTCAATCTTCGCGATTGAGATAATTATTATAGCTCGAAATTCTCTCGGCTTCCTGCTGCACAGTCTGTAAATACTGGTTTTCGGATTGTGTGTTTTTTTGGCTATTCTATTTTTTCTTTGGGTTTATTTCTGATTACCAGCTTTTCTATATTTAAGTTTAGGTTTTTGTGTATCGCGAAGCGTCTGCAACCGGTTCGCATTGCTTTGAATGAACTTCGAAAAGTCAATCCACAGAATTCTACGATTGATATGCGTGATTGTCTCGATTGTGATTGTGACGGCATAAGAAATACAAAATAATCAGCATAAAAATGGGGAAACAATTCACAAAATGACAATGATAAGTCCGGCGCTTTGTTTTTGAAAAGAAAAAGGCGGATTTTTTATAGATTATTCATTTAAAGAGGCTTTTGCGGTTTGCCTTTACAGATTAATTTAGCTTTGCTTTTGTCCGAAGATTTTTGTTATAAAATTTATTTTAAATATAGATAAAACCCATACAAATATATTCTTAAATTAATCAAATACTTCTTTGTTTAAGTGCAGTACATTAGCCTTGACTTTAGCCATCGGTTTCTTATCAGACTTTTGGAACGTGCTGATTGAGCGATTTTGTGGCCCAAAAAAAGACATCAAATTCCCTCGAAAAGCTCTGTAAAATGCCCTTGTATGTGCATTGTTTGACGTACTATATAATTCTATATAATATATATATGGGATTGATCATAAATTGATCATAAACAAAGGCGGCGAAGGTAAAGGCAATCTTATCATTCGGAATCGTTTGTCATCAAAAATACAAAGGGGAGAAAATACAGAATAAACAAAAGAAACAAGAGCACTGAGAACTCATTGCTTAGTATATTATTAATAGGTGAATAAATCATATTGATAGTCATCTGATGGCTTCTCAGTTGTTTTTAATGACAGAGCGTATATGATGTATTATGAAGCCAAACCGAACAATCAATCACACGCTCAAGTGCAGCGTCATTAAGAAATAAAACAGCATTTTATAGAGATTGATAGTACTTCATACTTTGCTGCAAAAAAAACTGAAGGGTTACGTTTGTCCTACAGAAAAAACTTGTCAAAGTTGTTTTTTAAGTTTGTTTGCAATATTATTGCGAAATGTTTTCTGATTTTTCCACTCGGCCCCAAAGAAGTGTAATGAAGTGGCAACCGCAAAGACCGCAGAACTAAACTTGTGAAAATTAAACCGGATGGATGAGCTTTTATCGTTTTTTTCCTGTTCTTGAAATAATAGTAATATTGTCGCAGTCTCGTGACAAATTATATTTAATAATCTGTCTAAAAAGGTGTGAAAAGGCCCATGAATGACGAATAATTACCAAGAACTAAACAAGTTTTGTGCTCCAAGGTTTCAGACAAGTCAAAAAATAAACTATTTCCGTCTTTCAGTTTACGATGTAAAGTTACACAATTATTTTGGCCCATTTAAACTGCAAAGAACCTAAGAAAAATGTTTTAAAATAATAATAAACGTAGTGTAATAGTTCTGTAAATAATATTGTTTTACTGTAAAGAACAACACCTTAAAAAGCTAGTTTTTATAAGAGTTAAGCACTTTAAACACATTATTACTTTATTTCCTCATCTTAAACCGTTGTTTTAAATGCTGGTTCAATTTAGCTAAAAATGTTAGTAAAACCCTAAAAGTGACATTAAAAGCCTTAATTGTTGTAAGCTTCTTGTTACAGTTAAAACAATTTTTTTCCATCTAAAGTAAATATACAACTTTTTATTTATTTTCTTTAATTTTCAAGCCTTAGCTTATTATACCCCCTTCTTAGTTAATTACAGGGTCAACTTTTGCACAGACAACTTGATGTTTTATTATTTTTTTAAACTTAACTTGTCCCTTAAATACCTTGAATATCATAAAATGTCACGTTGTTAAATTTATGAATGTATTGCCGCGTGCAGTTTGCACGTAGACTTCAGAATCCAGAAGCATTTAAGGGTTAAAATATATATTAGAATCGGACAATAATTTGAGGCACCCATCCATTTCGTTTATCGCAAAGTATAAATAAACTTGAATCAAAACAAGACTCTGGACACTTGACTTATGGGCCTCGGGGGTTATACAAGCGGCGACAATTGATATTGATATTTTTCGTTGTGGACAACTTAAGTCCCCTTAAGACAGTTCCCAAGGGGACTTTACTGAGTAATTCCCCTGATAAGTTTAAATTTTGGTTGCATGCTAATTTTTCATGTGATTAGTCTTTTAATGAAGGAGAAAACATGTTTGTTTGGGACTCTTCTAGAGTTTATATAATCCGAGTCACTATCTGAAAGTTTTATGCCAAGGATTGTTTACCTATCAAGCGCTATTTGTTTATGATTAAAAAAGCTGAAGAATCAATGTTAGTTGGAGTTCTTATAAGGTAAATATTGACTGTCTTTAGACCAAGGATTGTTTGTTTAAAAGAAGAAGTAGTTCCCCTTATCTCAGAGCTTTATTTTAGGCTGAATCATCGGTCTGTGTGAGCCATATCAATATTTATGAAACCATCAACTGACCAAGAAGAATCCACAGCAGCTCACGTGTTCCTCGCTCTTTGTTTTGGCTTTATATCAAAATACTTCCCCCCTATATCATATCGAACATGCTCCAGATAATGACAATATCTGAATAGATACATGGAGCTTCTTATGGCTTCTGTGCCGATGTGCTTCTCCGTCACGTATTCGTGCATACAAATTGTTTTTGGTGCTGTTTATCAATTTGCAATTCCCCATTTTTGGGTGGCTTTAATTAATACTAAAGATAGTGCCTCGGCGGCGGTGTATTCAACCTTCGTTTTGTCATTTTTTCAAACGCAATTGCACAATTCCATACATTTTTGAGAGCTGCCCCGCGAAAGGCAACTACAAATTGGAATAGATTACTATGAACGATATCATTAAATTTATGAGTATGTGCGAGCCGGCATTAGCTGGATAATTTATGGCTCTGATTATGGGCCATTCGATTGGCCGGCCGAAAAAGTGGACTAAAGTCTTTGAAACATCTTGACCTTCAAGCACTCCCGCGGAGTTCTTTGAACGCAGGTGATAATTAAGCGACGAACCCCGAACTTGATGATCTTCGCAGATCTCAGGTGACTCACACCTGGGCGGAGCGAAGAAGCCACTGAAGCATGTCTGATGTCTCAATTTCTGTGTCTGAGCCCGCTCTGTTAGAGCCAAAGTGCCAAAAAAAAGTATTTAACATTCATTTCTGCGCCAATAAACGCGCTTCACAAAGGCGATCATGTCTGGGCTATATAGCTCGTGTGCTGATCATTAATCAGGAGCTTCGCTGCGAATGGATAATTGTGTGGGGCTTTCACCGGGTTCACCACGGCGTATGAGAATTTTCGCCGACCATTAGAACGGGTGATGGTGCCACTCGCATGTCAATGACACCGCTGCCCTTTGGACTGTTTTCTTTTTTGTATCCGAGCTATGATCATCCGATAAAATCCTAGAAAACTATGCGAAGTCTGTGTTCTTATCTGTCGAAGCTTATCGGGAGAATATTGGCCAAATATAAATAAACTGGCGACCAATACAAAGAGTGACGGTAAAAAGGCGGCAATGTGTCACCATTTCTTGGTAAAATATATAAAACATAAATAAGAAAGGGGGGCTTTCTGGAAAAGAATAACAAGTAAGCCTAAGTAAATTGAGAATTCAAAAACCAAGCCCCTTAAATAAATAAGGCACATAAATATATTTATTATTTAGAATACAATTACTATAAGCGAAAATCCAAAAATCTCATAATCTCATTTGTTGAAGAAACATTTGTACAAAAGAGCAAAACATGGCAAAATAAGTAATAACAACATTGTTGTTGACCTTAAACGCGGCCGGTTTAAGCCCCTGCTGGCTCATAGACCATGCATACAAATATGCGGTAGTAATCATAGTACAATTGTCCGGTGGCCACAATGCAATAATGCAGCAATATTACAGAGCTCACTGTGCCTGGTGCGGTGGCTATCATTAATAAATAAAGTCACATGTTAATTATCAGTCAGCGGCAGGCGCTGCTAATTTCAATATTTGCAGCCGCAGCCGCAGCACCAGCAGCAGCTGTTACTTTGTTGGGACACAAAAAACAATAACAAATCGAGCGACCTGCTTTGTTCAAACAGGTTCGAAACCGACTAAATATATACAACACATTAAAAGACGTTTACGTAGCCGCCTGCGGATCACGTGAAAAAATTATCCACCGCCAGGCCGTAATCATTATAAGTTATATTTAAAAACTTAAATGGTAATGATTATTTTTCGATTTTTTCTCTAGTCATCAAAAGTAATCATCAGAATTGACTTAAAAAATATAATTTACAAATAAAAAATAATTTTTTATCAATAATAGTAAAAAAGCGGACAACGACCTCGAATGAGCAAACAGGTGATCGACGATCAACTTCCCTTCAAAACAAAACAGTTGATCAGCTGTTCGCTTATCCAATGTAGCTGGCTGCTGATCGAATATTTTTGTTTTGCTCTGACCTAAATATAAATAACTTCCTGTCAAAACCGCCCAACTTTCAACCTAAACGTGTGATTTATTTATTTTTAATAATAAAAAATAACTCACATATTCAAATTGCGCGCGCTGGTTTTTGAACCAAGACGGCGCCCTCATAACGGTCACACTTTCAGTAAATAAATGTATCTAAATATCGATATTCGATATATAAAAGTATCGTGATAGTTACATCTATAGTAAATATATAGTAAACAGAAAACAAAAATCAAATCGTTAAAACAAAGATTGCAAAGGGAGCCGTAGCTGGCGGAGTAACTGTAACAGTTGCAGTTGCGGTTGCAAGCGCGAGGGAGCGCCCAGGTGAGTGGATGCGTGGATGGAAATGACGCGGAAATTACCAAGGGAAATTACGTGTTGGCCATGACATCACTAAAAATAACCATCTCCAAAAATCTGTTTGCAGTTATAGAAAGATAGACAATTGGCAGATATTTCTTCTTTCCCTTAAAATCAGACACATGTTCTGTTTTACATAAACAAATATTAAAAAATTCATTTTTGTAAATTCCCTTGCAGTTTCAAGAGATCGTACCTGACATGGATGACACGGAATTTATGTTTAACGAGAAGCAATCAATTCGGGACTCCTCGAGGACCCTTAAGCGCTATGGTAGCACCTGCTGCAATAGCATCCGGAACAATGAAACGCTCATCCGGCACATTGTGGAGAAGACGGACACATTGCAGGGCATTGCCCTAAAATACGGATGCACGGTGAGCTGCAGAAAATCATCATATGCCACACTTCATTTGTACATCCCATGAAGCTTTAGTAATGCCTAAAGATCAGGCAGGTTCGTCACCGAGTCAATTACAGTCGCGCTAGCCCTTCACCTTTTTAAGGAAACTCTCAAGCTCTGCACTTGTTTTCCCATATTTATAAAGATTAAACCATATTCATTGATTTCTTGTCGCTTTCTCTCCCTCCCTGGGGGAAGCGCCACAAGTGCAGTAAGTCGAGTCACGCGAGCATTTTAAATTTTAAATGTCAACTTCACGGGGATTTGAATATATCGATTCAATAATGGCAATTGTTGCCCCGGGCAACTCCTCTAAAGCTCTTCCACCCCTCCCAAAGTTCTTAGAATTTACGACCGAACCCACACCTTCACACGGCTGGCGGGATGTGATAAGTCTAGAGTACGGAGTGACTTGGGCAAACAGAAGATAGCTGTGGATAGATGTGGGAAGGGCCAAGCAGACTCACTATCTAGCATCTAGACTCTAGAATCTTAAATGTTTATCAGCGTTTCTTATCGGTTCTGGGGGACCCGTGGAAAATGGTGCAGGCGGGTCTACCCTCAACTCTGGGCTGACAGGTTGCTGCATATGATTTATGTCCACATGATGAGCTTCACTGTTTAGTTAGCACTTGGCCAATATTTAACTAGAGTCCAGATTTTGGGATTTGAGTTTATTGACTTGACAAATCTTGAAGCAAACGTCTAAAAAAAAGCACTGCATTACCACTTGACCCGATTGGCCATATACGCGTCGCGAGGGGGCACTCGGTTATCCAATCCAATCGATCAATCATCCGTCATTCGTCAATCAGGTGTCAGCGCGAACAATTGCCCGTAATTGATGATGAGCTTCTCATGAATTGCCTTTCCAGACGGAGCAAATAAGACGCGCCAACCGCCTCTTTGCCTCGGATAGCCTGTTCTTGCGTCAGTTCCTTCTGGTGCCCGTGGAGAAGAACTCACCGTATTATCCCCAGGTGCCTGGCGGTGGCGATGCCATAGCCGCCTTCGATGCCGTGCTGGCCACACCACCGGGCACTCCCGATGCCAATGGACAGCGGGAGGCGCATAACAACGCCAATAACCTGAGCCAGAGCAACAGTTTCATCAACAGCGCTAGCAGCGGGAACAGTAGCAGCAGTAGCAGCAGCAGTGGGAGCAGCAGCAGCTGTAACACAAGTGGCATTCCACCCACAACCGGGGGATTGCGCTCCGGCAGCGGCAATGGCAGCCAACAACAGCAGCAGCAACAACCACCACAGCGTCCCTACTCCATCGCCGGGGAATTGCTTATGGGCCAGCCCGGAGACGAGGATCCCGCCATGATGCATGGACACGGTGGCAAGCAGAGCAAGAGCCTGGACTCGGTGGCTGCGATGACGCCAGAGGAGGAGAATAGGAAATGCATGAACGATTTTCTCAACAAGATTGACAACACCATCTCCGAGTCGCGCAAATATGTGGAGCGTTCCAAGGAGTAAGTCATCAAAGACGTCAGATTTTTCACTAAGCTAGGGAACTCCTAATTTGTAATGGTTGTACATATGTTCCCAATATCTATCTATTAATTGTAAGTTTACTCTAGAAATCTTACTAATCCTAAACTCTTTACCGCTCCACAGCCTGGTCAGCAGTCAGAGTGCAGCGGACATCTGTGTTAGTGCCACCGCCGACATATTCCCGCAGCGCCGTCACCCCCTGAACAACTCCTACAAAACCAACAATAACGACCGTCCGCCGCAGTATCAGCGCCACAGTTCGACGGGCAGCGGGAACTCCTCAGATACGGCGCATCTGCTGAACACGACGCAGACGCGCCGAGTGCAGAACTCGCTTAAGCGACTGGAGAAGCAGCAGGACGACTTCTTTGAGTTGTAGCAGCTGCCGCAAAAATCTAGCCTAATTACGCCGAGGAGTTAATCTTATAAATCGTTTTAATATTGCCGCGCATTCGGAGGAGATGTCGCACTCTAAATGTAATATGTATAAATAATGCTATATATATCTGTCGACACTTATGCGATATACCTTACAAATACGAGAGATACCTATTAAACATTAAACGTAAGTTGTAACACTGAGCTAAAACCTCTAACTAAAACTAAAAAGGACCCCAAAACTAAGCGCTGCGCTTTGTAAACCTGTAGTACGATGACAAGGCAGTTCTGTTCCCCGTTTTTTGCCGCCAAGTTTCTTGCAAGGAAGCCTTCTATATTGCCCATTGTCCTCCTGCCCCACATTATGTTTACTTTTTTGTATGACTTAGCTTTAATCGCACTGTGTATAAATTTAGTTATGAGAATTATTAATGTTAATTGTATATATACACATATATATATATATCTATATATAGTTTAGCAACAACAACAACACGAAATTGGCCAACTGTTGACGTGTATTTTTAATTTATTTCATAGCTTTCCCCAAGTATTAATTCCAAATTCCATTCTGTGCAATCAAAACCTACAAAAAAAAGCTAAGAAAATTGTGTAACCTCCACGAAAAGAACCTTTATCCCAGGAAACTCTCAATATCGAACCCAAGTCATGTTGTATGTGAGAACGTTTTATAAAAATCAAATAAAGTGAGAATTATGTTGGAAAAAACTTTGTCTTTCTTCGACTTGCGTATATCGGTAAATTTTTTCAGACTGTTATTTGGAATATATAGATATATATATTGAAAGAATATGGATTTAGCGTTTAAATAGCAATTTGTTTTTAGTCCTTGGCATCAAATATCGATATTTTCTGGCATCCCCTTGGAGGACCAAAGGAATTTCCAGGTGGCGGAGCATGCGCAGTGCCAGGCTTAATTGCGGTCGAATTTCGTTAATCAAAATTCGAAGATAAAAAGAGGAGTAATGATAACTTCTTAAGGTAAATGATAAGAGATGCTTTTATCTAGAAATTAAAATAAGAATTAAATTTCATATTCTTGGAAATTTCATGGGAGTTTTTCTTTACAGAAGTTCGCCTATATGGTTGCCAGGACAACGCGCTTTCTGGCAAAACAAACAAAAACCCTTAATTCAATTATATTTTGGGAAATTTGTTATAAAATAAATATATAGAAATGGCGACCAAAGATCTGGATGCCATTATCCAGGTGACCCAGCAGGTGGTGGGCAAGTACATCAAGAAGCCGCCACTCACCGAGAAGCTACTGAAGAAGCCCCCCTTTCGTTTCCTCATGGATGTCTTTAACAATGTAAGTAGTTCTATTGTAACCCTCAAGTGTGACTTGCCTTATGGTCCATCAGTTCATCAAGGAAACCGGCAAGTTCGATGGCTTGTACACTTCGGAGGAGCAGCAGTTCCAGAACATAGAGACGCGTGAGGATAAGATACGATTCTTGCAGAAGATGATCGATGTAATCAGTGAGTTTCTCAAACTTTTCTAACCGAACCCCTTTCTACATCTGCTTTCTTTCCCACAGAGCTAACGACCAAGCAAAACCTTAAGGTGCGCACCTCCAAGATAGTGGCTGGGCAGGAGCCAGAGCTCACCAATGAGCTGCTCCAGGCAATGGCCAGTGTGGCGGAGAAGAACCTGGACTGGGACAGCGCCGTCGATCAGGTGGTGATTGCCCACAGTAAGACCCCCATCGCCTTGCCAAAGCCCGCAAAAGAAACAAAGGCCCCCACCAAGAATCCCTCACCTGCTGGTGGAAAAGAGGAGGATTCAAAGCGGCAAAAAGAGAAGCGAACGTCTCCTCAGGAACAAAAGCTGCGGAAGACCATTACAGAGGCAGGAGCTCGATCTACACCCACTGACAAGAACAAGGATAAGGCCAAGGCAGCTCATAAGAAAGTCAAGATGTTGGGAGCTGAACCCAAACTCAGTCGGCAGGGTTCCACGCAAAAGAGCCCCTCGCCTGTCAAGCTGAAGTCAAAGAGTAACAAACAGCAGCTCTCCACGGAGAGCGATAATCCCAGCATGTCCATGTCGCCACCAGTGCCAGCCAAGCAACCAGCGGCTCCCGAAACAGTTCCTACTCTAGTACCAAAGGAGCCAAAGGCAGAGCCTGCCCAAGAAGCGGCTGCCCCACCACCCCACACTTTATCACCACCCACAGAACCGCCAGAAAGTAGGAAATCCTCCGCCCACCGTCGAGGTTCTGCCTCATCAAACAGAAGTCGCCGCTCCAGTGGCACTCAACAGCAGCCCGACCCCAGCCCCAATGAAATCCCATCCCAGCCAGCACTGCCGAAGGCGGAGGCCAATCCTCCAGCAGATTCCAACAATAACACTAGCGGCGAACTCAAGCGGGAACTTACCATGTCGAGGGAAAACTCAAAGGAATCGAGTCAGCGACCCAGAACCTCGCTGAGACCACCCTCCGCACGACCTGCATCCGCTCGTCCTGGAGCTCCACGACGTCGCAATGTGGAGATTGTTTTGCAGCCCAATGACCAGATCAAGATGTCAGGCATCAATGTCAAGCTGGAAACCTTTGGGGACCTGGACGATGATGGCGAGAACTTGGTGATCATTGAAGATGCCAATTCGCACGACATTGTGGAGGGCAATAAGGCGGAAGATCCTTCCCTGGACAGACAGCTAGATGCCCAGCAAGGTCGATTGGTGCAGCAGATCCTGGAGACCCAAAAGGAGTTGGTTCACCAAAACGCCGAGGTAATGGAACCGTCTCCCTCGTCGGCGACAATTCGCCAAAGTTCTGCCCTCCAGGTAAACGATCTGCGCGATGTGATTCAAAGCCTCACCAAGGCAGTAAATCCGTTGGGCAAGCTACTCGACTTTATACCCGAGGACATCGATGCCATGCAACTGGAGCTGACCATGTGGCGTGACACCTACACTCAGGCTGCCATGGAGCTGAAGAGAGAGCGGAGCCTCACAGCCTCCGCCACAGAGCCCATGAAGCACCAGCTGCAACAGATCGAGGCGAGCATTGTGGAGTACCAGGAGCTGGTCGATGAGAGTCGCCATAAGATCCTGCAGAACAATACGCGCATACTCAAGATGTTGATGGAGCAGTAATTTCTTAATAAAAATAAATTCAAGAATTAATTTAAAAGGTGATTGCACCAAAAAGGGTAATACCTCAAAAATTCGGAGCCTTGGATAATTAATGCATACTTTCCGATTGAAATTAAACCACAAATATAAATTATTAGCCATGTACTGAATATTTTCTTTATATGATTCCCCTATATACCTCCCTCAGCACCTGTACACCAAATTCGGGACCAAAAGTCCCACTGAAAAGCCTTGGTTTTACATATTTCACACATTTTCTGTGTCACCATTTATTATTTTAATTTGCAATACATTTTCTATATAAAAATATCCATGCATCATCCATGCACATATATTGCTCATAGTAAAATTTATCAATTTCGTAAAAAAGTTTATAAATGTGTATAATAATATCAAAATCCTATGATTGATTCTTTTTTTTTTGGCTTAATTTATAAATTTATATGTTTTAGAATGCAAAACGTAATAACAGGCGGAAATAGGTTCTTATCTAAGGCCACTTGGTTTTCAAAAACACTTAAAAAGTACATTTTCTTGTCTGAAATTAAGGCAAACCCCTAACCAGTTTCTTAAATTTGTCGCGATTTCATTTTTGTGCTAAACAGGTGACCTTTTCAAGCTTTTGTTCCTCGTTTTTCAGCTGTGCCCCTTATTTTTTTGACCGTTTCCTCCTTCTCTTCCTCTGAATCCAAATCACCTATGATTATCTCTTCTATTTCGGTTTTAGACTTTTTCTGGTTCTTCACTGTCCTTTTTTCCTCCTCTTCCGGCTCCCCTTCTTCGTCGTCCTCACCTATGCCGCCCAAGCCACCGCCCTCCTCCTGATCCTCATCGCCCAGTACATACTCGATGACATCGTCAATGGGAAAGTTATTGAGCAGCGACCTGATGGAGTCGTTGTGTATGACCACGGTGAAGAGCAGCTTGCAGTACTCGCGCATCCGGCTGCCGTAGTCCAATTCCGCGTAGTTCTCACTACCTTTGGTCAGATCGTGGCCGCAGTTCTCTATCACCTTGCAGAGCACCGTCTCTTCGGGGGCATTGGGCCAGCCATACTTCTTCAATATGGGCGGATCCACCAGCATGTCGATTAGCTTACCAATGTTCTCCTTAAGCTTGAGGTCCTCTTCGGTTAGGACTTCGCCGCCTGGATCGTCCTCGCTGGATGGCTCCTCCTCCAGATTATCAGCGATAGCAGCCGCCAAGCTGGCAGCCAATGACTTCCGCTTCTCTTTCTTGACCACCGGCGAGACCTTCAGTGCTTCGTCTTCCTTTTTGGCTTCGGGCTTCACTTCGACCGAAACCTCATCTGTAAGCTGCTCGCCCTCAATATCCAGCGGGAGAATCGTATATGTCTCGTTCTCCAGCGTAATGGTCTGAGCCGCCGTCTCATCGCTCTCGTCCACCAGATACTCACGCACTACAACGCCATTGCCATCCGTTTGGCTGGAAATTAACGAACTCGATGAAGTGTTCAGCGCCACTGGAACAATTTCCTCATGCTCCGAGTCCTGCTCTTTCACCGTCGCCAATTTGACTCTCTTGCTACGTTTTGCTGTTAGCGGATCCACGCCAAAGATGTCATCCGGATCACATTCGTGGACGGAGCTAATGTGCCGGCGAAGAGTTTCGCAGCTGTCAAAGTTCTTGTCACAAATGGCGCAATCCGTGCGCTCCAGAACCTTTGCGGGCGAGCGCTTGGTGGCACGCGTGGCCTTGGCTAAAAGAGCAAGGTTGAAGGTCAAAGGAAAAGGTTACGGTCAGGATTCTCTTACGTGTATGAACACCCACATCCATGTGCTCCTTTAGCTGTGCGGTGCTGCGGAAATTGCGCTTGCATTCGGTGCAGGAGAAGACGGCGCGCTTCTGGGAGGAGTGCTCCTTCACATGGCGCTCGAGTCTAGAAGGAAAAATTGTATGTTTATATATAAATACAAATCCTTCTTTCTCTTTGTTTCGAAGCTACTTACTGCTTCTGGGTCTTGAACTTCTCTTCGCACTGATCACAGCTAAAAGGCCGGATGTGGGTCTTGGAATGCGTGCGCAGCTGTGTGGCCTGGATGAAGCTCTTGCCACACTCCTCACACTTGTGCGGACGCTCGCCCGTGTGCCGTTTCATGTGGCGATTGAGCACCTCTTTCACAGCAAAGGCTTGATTGCACTGCAAAGTGACAAAGTCAGTTATTAATCGAGATTCTTAAGGATTAAACACGGTCATATACTCACCACGGTGCAGCTGTATGGCTTCTCGCCCGTGTGATAGCGACGATGCTTCTTGAGGGCCACCAAAGCGGAGAACTTCTTCTCACAAAGATCGCAATCAAAGGGCTTCTCGCCCGTGTGCGTGCGTATGTGAATGCTACGGGCGGTAAATCATTAGTTTCTAGTAGGGATTTGTAAGGAACAGGCACTTACTTCAGAGTGGACAAGCTGTAAAAGCAATTCTTGCAAACGTGACACATGTACTCCGGCTTCTTCATCACCTGAGTGCCCAAATGCTGCTTCAAGTGCGATCGCAGGTTGTCCAAACGATAAAAGACGCGATCGCACACCTTGCAGCTCATGGTATCGGTCTCGTTGGCCGAGCACGCAGAGTACTTCTGATGGCGCTTCAGGTGATAGGAGCGCGTGAAATCCTTTCCGCAGATCTTGCAGGCGTACGGCTTGCCCCGCGACTTGTGCTGTTCCTCGTGCAGCTTCAGCAACGCCTCGCTTCGCAGATTGGCATTGCAGATGGAGCAGGGAAAGTCGCAGAACTCCGAGTGCGTGATGAAGATGTGCCGCTCGTAGCTGGTCTGCGTCTTGAACGACTTGGGACAATCCGGACAGTTGATGTGGCCCAACTGGAGAGAAAATAGGATTAAGTAAGAGCTAGAAAACTTAATTAAATACCAACGAAAGCTTACATGGAAAGTGTCATAGCTTTCGCTACAGCAGAAGCAAATATCCTTCTTTTCCATCACCACCGCATCCTTCTCGATCTTCTCCAGGTTCTTGAGCATGTCCGCCTTCCGCAGATGGTAGCCGCTGTCGTAGCGACAGAACTCCAAGTGCTTTGTCAAGCTCTTGATGCGCCGGAAGGTCTTGTAGCACTTGCCGCACACATGTTCCACAATCTCCTTCATCCCGCTCTTGCCAGTCTCGTCCTTATTGGCCTCGCCGTCTTCCTCTTCCTCCTCCTCCTCGTCGTTTTCGGTGACAACGATCTCTTCCTGGCCATTCGTCCGCTCCAGCGTTCCGGGCACCACCTCGTCGTCGTCAGCCAGTATGAATGCAATGGTTTCGGTCTCCGCATTATTCGACGTCGCCGCACGGCGCGCCGTGGTGACAGCTTGCTGCTTGCTATTCTCCGTCTTCACCGCTTGGAGAACGTAGTGATCCATATTCTGCTTCTTGCTTGCCGAGGCACGGATCTTGGTTTCCAGGGCTGTAATGACGGCGGTGGAGGCGGGACGCTTCACATTTAAGATCTTCACAGAGGTGGAGGTGGCGGTGGTGTTGCGTGGACTGGTCTTTGACAAGGAGCCTCGTTTCTCGTTCTTTGGCAGGCCCAGTGCTTCGTCATTGAGTATTTTGATACGGGATCCACCGCCGCCGACGCTGTTCCGCTTTTCCGTCTTGGTGGGGGAAACAGACGGAGCAGCAGCTCCTGCGGCCTCGTTCAGCAGCTTCATGCGTGTGGCGGGGCGCGACGCCTCCTTCGGCGGTGAGATGTTCTCCACGCCCTGCATCTTGAGACCGACCTTCTTTTCCTTGCCCTCCTTGGACGCGCTCATCGTGTCCAGCTCAGAACCTGCGCGCGACCAAAAATACAGGTAGGATAAGTTCGATGCCAGGACTCTGTGGAATATTTGCAAGGATCAGTGGCCCGGGATTTAGTCTACTTTCAGGCACGTGATTATTAAAAATCAGATTTTGCCAGCGTCAGCAACGCCTAGAAGCAGTTCACAGAAGACCAAAATGGCGGCCAGTACGATCAATCCCACTAGTGGGAGCGGGACGACTCTACCCTAGGCCCCCCGACGCACAGCAACAAGTTTTTGGCTCGCTCTCGCCGCTTCGTCGCCCTCTCAACAAAATATAATACAAAAAAGTGGTTGAAAAATTCTAATACACACCAGGGAATTCATTGCATACTTTTCAATATTAATTATTTTGCATAGCTCAGAAGGATGTGACAATTTTGACCCGGCTCCTGTCGCCAATCCTTTTTCAATTCTATCCCCGAAGCCACGAAAGAAAGTGATGACCCGCAAAGTGAAGAGCACAGCAAACGCCAATTGCAAAGTCACAAACTGGGTTTTCTCGGTTACAGCGCGCGGGGTACTTATCGGAGTGTGTCACCAGGGGGTTGGGGGCTTTATCTTGGCAATAATCACAATTTACCTTATTTTTTTGATGGTTTAAATTCCAACACAACGCGGAGACTGCAAGTTAGAGCTGTCAAAATTTCGATGGAACTATAGTTACCTATCGAATTCTATGGGCATGATCGAGATACAACTATCGCTATTAGTAATTTATTTTAATTTCAATTTTAATTTCTCGGTTTACTTTCCAGATGTATTGATAAAGATACTTTATGCTAGCAAAGGTAGGATAATCTCAGATTGTCCCTCTTTTTAAATGTATAAAATTTAAATTCATGTTTTGGCCACTGATTATCGAAGTATCGATACAGTTCGATGTGGTTTGACTCATCTCTATTCTGCCGTGCCGCTTGTTTTCACCGGATCAGGTTAATAAATCAGTAAAACGTAAAAACCATCTATAAATAAGCTTAATTTTGTAACCCACTCAGACACAATGACCACCGCCTTCGACGCCGCACACACCGAGGGCCCCGGCTTTGTGGGCATCCGTTTCTGCCAGGAGTGCAACAACATGCTGTATCCCAAGGAGGACAAGGAGAACAAGATCCTGCTGTACGCGTGCCGGAACTGTGACTATAAGCAGGAGGCGGACTCCAACTGCATCTACGTGAACAAAATTATGCACGAAATCGACGAGCTGACGCACATTGTGCCCGATGTGATCTCGGACCCGACGCTGCCGCGCACCGAGGACCATGCCTGTCCCAAGTGCTCTCATCGGGAAGCGGTCTTCTTCCAGGCGCAGACCCGGCGCGCTGAAGAGGAGATGAGACTGTATTATGTGTGCACCAACCAGAATTGCACCCACCGCTGGACAGAGTAATTGTAATTGTAGCCCTAAATGTAAGCAAGCAAAGTAAACAACAATTCAATATAACACAATCTACATCTAGTATTCCCAAGTGGGGCGCCGCTGCGTCGATGTGAGCCGCAAAGAGGTCTCGTTGGGCGCTCAATATATGATTGGCGCAGCGTCGGTAACAAAATCAACTTATTACAGTGGATATTGGCTTGCAGAAACAGAGGACACCCATTAACTTCACAAAAGACTGAAATTTTTGAAAACAAAAGTAGGAGATTAAATTCAACCTTGATACAGGTATCTCACATAACTCTATTTATATTTGAATTTGATTTCAAGTAAGCAACAACTTCTTTCTTCTCTACTATACAATATCTAGAATCGAAAAATGTATATTAGTACATTGACTTTAATTTTCCAGAAAATTAAAGTACAAATATCTTTTTAGTTAGTAAACTAAATAAAAATAAATTCTATTTGACAAAGAATAACTTCTTTGTTTGTCAGCTAGAATTTAATGCAATTGATTGTTCTTTTAACTACAATACTAAATACAAAAATAATCCTCTGTTTATTTTAGGACTAACAATATATTTATAACCCAGAGAAATGATTTCTTATTAGTAATAGTTCTGATTTATAGATCACATTTTACAAAATTCAATTACTTCCAATGAAATATCCACTGTAAATGTTGCCGAGTGGGAAACGCGAATCATGCCTTCGAGCGCATGCAAAATTCCAGATTTCTCACACGGTGACAATAAATTCTCCATATATCTATATCATTGTTCGGCCGCCTCTAATCGAAGCTGACAAAAAAATCGGGGGCCGAACGAGACGAAGAAATGATGGGACAAGTTTGTTGTGCGTATCAAGCCGATTCGGCGGATTCTGTGGACTTGGGCCGCCTCGCTAAGTTTAGTTTGAGCTTAGAACTTGGCGCGTCGTGTTGATTGAATCGCTTAGAAATGTGCTAGAGCTAATAACCACATATCCGTGAATCGAATATAAAGCAGCAAACAGGAATCCCCAGCAAGCGGATATATAAAAAATAAAAATATAAAATGGCCAAGCCAAGGTCGTCGGCGGATGCAGCCGCAGCCGGAGCCGATGCAGAGCCCAAGCTTAACTATTTCCAGAAGCTATGGCGCTACCGGCACTACCTGGTCATCGAGCCCTTCTTCTTCTTCTACTTCATGGCCTCCATTTTCAATGCGGTGGCCATGCAGAATTTCCCCCTGGAGAAGGCCTGCAGGGTGAACTTTGGTTACAACAAGTTGGTCTGCGACACAATGCTGGACAAATCCGAGCTGGGCATCGAGTGCGATGACTTTGACTTTGCCAATACCACGTTGGGAGCCACACCCGACCTGGCTGGCCTGGTGGTGGCATCGCCCGGCTTCAACTATACCGTCTGCAAGGCGGAACTCGAGGCACAGATCCTCGCCTCCGATGTATCCGGAAAACGAGCTCCGATGGGTAAAGAGAAAGAGATTCGCCATATATCATCTGCTCATAACACGAGTCGTTCATTAAATATACGCGTTTGGTGTTTGGCATTAGCATTGCTTAAAAAAATTCAGGTTTGTGCTTAAATTAAACTCGAATTCCCATCTTAACTCCTCTGCATATTAAGAGACTTAGCCTACCCCTTTTTGGGATGCACAGAGAAAAATAACAAAAGATTGTTGGTTTTATATAATATCACTATTTAAATCGATTTCATGACAGCTTCAAATTTACCCGTAAAAGGAGATCTTCCAAGTCATTGAATGGATTATTTTATTTTGAATAGGTTTTACTTAGCAATTTATTCAAATTATTTTTTTAAATAATATTTAATATTAGACTAATAATATCCCCAATTCAAACCTTATATTGGAAGGTAATCTAAAAACACATAAACAAAGAATGGCAAATTTTCTCTCACTTAAAGATCTTTAAATATATTATATATTATTCCTTAAAAAATATTGATTTCCTACAACATGCTTTATTTTCTTCTCAGTGTACATTTCTTGACCAGAAGGAATCCATGTCTTTTGATGGATGTCGTCGGAAATTAGCAGTTATCCGAACATCTAATTACCTTCTTTAATTGATTCGCTCGTGAGTTCGAGTTCTCTTTAGCCGTCGCCGTCTGATGGTGCTAGAAAAATAAGAAAAAATTCCCCATTATATTGTTTAGGTGATTAATTTAGAGCCGCGTAGTCGAGAGAGGCCTTAGCCTAGTAGCTGGATCGTAATCGTAATCGCAATAGCTCATACCTCGAAACCTGTTCTTACATCGATTTGTGTCGAGTGACTTTCGTCGGTTCACTGCCATTGTCATTGCCAATGCCATGGATAATATTATTATTTTCGATTCCCAATCCAGCGAAATCGCCATCCGAATATGTCATTTGCATAGCGCTAAACGGAATTCCGGTTCTCAAAGCCACACTCGAAGCGAAGCATCTTCTATTCTTGTTTGATAGCTTAGATAATTATAATTACTTTTCAATTGCATCACAGATCGATAATAACAGCTTAAAATAATTGAAACATCATGCCATACATAGAGATTGCAACGGATATTATACTATTACTGCACTTTTTCAATAAAAAAAATACCTACCGTAAAATTGTTAGCGACAACGAGTTCCAATTGAAGAACAAGTTCTATGCATAAATAATGAATTTGGCTTAAAGAAATTTTTCGAAACTCGCTAAGCGTGTTTAATTATAAACAAAAACAATAGGATTTTTGAATAAGACACGACACCTTCATAAACATTTCATAAAAATATAATTCCTTTTACTAAATTCTCAAGGTTGTTTAACTTTATGTGCGTGACGCTTCTGGGTATTTATTTACTTAATAATTTAGCATTTAAACCTTGACCTATTACTATATATATCAAATTTTTAATGTGTTAATATTCATTAGTTAATAACAAGTGAGAATTAGTATATAAATTCTCAGCTCAGTTTCCTTTTACTTCTAAGCAGATTAATTCTCACATTTAACTTTCGTCAAACACGTTTTGGCACCTCTAAACAAGTTTATATTTTGCTATAAAATGTGATAAAGTTTAGATAAATATAAGAGGTATAATAGTGTTTAGAACCTAAAAATCAAATATAAAAAATCAAAGTATAAATTTCTCTTACAAGAATATATAAAACTTTATAAAATATTTCACTTTAAAATATCGTCATTTCATTTCCATCATAAATTTACTTTAAAATATTTTAGTGATATAAAATATTCCTAGATATATATTTATATACTGTTCTCTTGTCTCTACAGCTGCCATCTTTCCCCTGATTGTCCTCCTGTTCGCTGGAGGTTGGGCTGATCGGTACAACAAACGAAAGCCTTGCATGATTATGCCCATCGTGGGAGAGGCCTTGGGCTTCACTTGTAAGTTTTATAAAACCTTTAAAAAGTCTGAGTTTAAATTAAAGGATATTCACTTTTTAGGCCAGATCATCTCATCGATATTCTTCGAATCGCTGCCCATGGAGTTTGGCGCATATTGCGAAGCCATAGTGCCCGCTCTCTTTGGAGGATTGACCTTCTGTTTGATGGCCATCTACAGTTATATCACCATCGCCACCCCGGAGGAGGATCGCGTTTTTCGCTTTGGCATCTTCGCCATGTTCGTCACAGGAGTTCCCTTCATAGGTCAACCAATTAGTGGATTATTATTCACTACCTTGGGCTATACATGTGAGTGAAAGTGGGTTTAGAGAGTTCCCTAACATATAAAAGATAGAATATCTTTCTCAGTTCCTTGTGATTAACTTTTTTTAAATATTTTTCAGGGTCATTTGCCACAGCCATCCTTTTCCAGATTATAGCCATTCTGTACATTATCTTCTTTGTGAAGGAGGTAAAGACCACGCCCGAGACCACGGCCACAGCCAAGAATGGCACCCAAGCAAATGAGCCACCGCCGCTGCCCACCACCTTGCCGCCAAAGCAGGGCACCGAGAATATGGCCTACGAGACCACCAACGTGGACGAACTGCAGGGCAACAAGAACGTAAACTTCCAGCTTACACCGCACATGCTGGAGCCCAAGGTTGAGGCTGTGCCGCCGAGGAAGTCCCTGTTCAAGGAACTCTTCGATCCCACTCTCGTCATTGACTGCATCAAGTTCCCATTGGTTAAGCGACCCAACAATGGGCGCATGCTGCTCATTCTGCTGCTGTGTGCCTACTTCCTGACCGTGGGTCCCGTTTCCGGAGAGAACGACTACTGGTACCGGTTCACGCTAAAGAAGCTCTCCTGGAACGGCAACGATTTCAGCATCTACCTAACCCTGTCCAGTGGGGCGGCCCTAGTGGGCACCTTTATCGGCACCGCCATTCTGAGCAAGTTGCTCAAGGTCTCCGACTCCATGATCGGCATGCTCTCCGCTCTGTCCATCGTCTGCTCCCGCGTCCTGTTCGTAAGTGACTTAAAAATGTTGTGAAATTGTAGGTTGACGATTTGATTCCTTGATTTCCCCAGGCTTTTGCCAGCAGCACTGCTTCTTTTTACGTAGCCGGAGTGGTGGACATGTTCGTCAGTCTGCGAGTGATTGCCATTAAGACCGTTGGCTCCAGCATTGTGGCTGGTGATGAGCTGAGTAAGTTGTATATTTTGTTTTTATAAAAGAATGCACTCTGATGAAGAAACTCAAATAAAGAAGTTATAAATGAACACTGATAAAAAAATTAATAAGTGTAATAAAAGCTTAAATGAATTCTACTAACAACTAAAAAGATAATGACTAATAATGCTAAAAAGAACTAAATTAAACCATTAACGAATCCTTCAGAAAGGGCAATGAATAATAAAAACTCTGATAATGAACTAAAAAACATTAGTAAACTCTCCTTAAATGCTTAAGTTAACACTGGAAAAGCATCAATAAACCAAATTAAATTCTAAATATTAACTAGCAATTAATGGATTATTTTAATTTTTAATTTCAGGTAAAATGTATTCAATTTTTGGGATAAGTGAACCGATTGCCCAATTTATTTTCCCGCCCATCTTCAGTGAGATTTATAAAAGCACCGTAGACACGTTTCCTGGAGCTATTTGGCTCTTTGGCGAAGTGTTCTATATTCCAAATGTGCTGGTCTTTGTGTATGTATTAAATATTTGCCAAAGCGAGTTTCCAAAATTTTTACATTTTGTATTTATTTATAGTGTTTGCTACTTCCTTTTGAAACGACGAAAGGCGACGGATGCCGTGGAGCTGGAACAGAATGCAGCTAATGGAGTCAATGGATCCAATGGTGCTAACGGCACAAATGTGCCCGATAGTGAAATAACTAGTCTATAAAGTAATTTATGCCAGTCTCGAGTTGCTTTTGTAAATTTAATTATAATAAAAAAAATGTATATTTTTGTACTTACTCTCCTTTCCCCTTCCTTAACATGCCTTAGAGCTGGCCTAGAATTAGCAAGGATTAACAAGGCAGAGTCCTGCCATTGTAGGAGCTCCATTTTTGGCATCGAAATAAAATAAATGTTTATTTTTGGAAACACTAAATCCGCTCGTAAATCAAATTATCCGAAGGTGAGCTTTAAATGGACACTTTGCTGCCCCGAGCACTGGTCGCAAATTACTTTTTTCGGCCACTTTTAGTTTAAGCCTTTCACCTTTTCATCCCCCCGTCCCCCTCCACACGAACTTTCCCTGCGAAAAGCGGGGCAAAAACGGGTAGTTTTCCAATCAGCAAATGCATTCAGTATGAGCAGCCAGCTGGAGCAGAGTGGGCGTGGCCATATGTGTGGAGGCGACTGTGAAACAATTGGGTGCTAATAATCCCGGTTAATCTGCGTAAGTGTGTGTTTCTGGGGGCATCGAAGCAAGAATCCCCCGGCATGGAAGACACCATCATGGCCATGGCCCAGCATCGATATAAAAGCCCAGCCGCCGAGGCTCCTAGGCTCAGACGTAGCAGCGCCTCGAACGCGTATCCATCTCTAGTCATCCATTCCTTTTGAGAGTGTCGCGAGTCCTGTGTGCTGGGACTTTCCTTCTCATCCGCATCATGATGCGTCTCCTGCTGCTGCCTCTGTTTCTGTTCACCCTGTCCATGGCCTGCATGGGCCAGACCTTCCAGTATTCTCGGGGCTGGACCAACGGCAAAAGGGCATTGAACCAGGCCGCATCACCACTGCTGGGCAACGGTGGGCATTTCCATCGGAGCAATGAGCTCGGCTACACGGATCTGTACGATCTGCAGGATTGGAGCAGTGAACGACGCTTGGAGCGGTGAGATTGTGAAAATACGTTTTATATTTATAAGATAACAATTATTTTATTATCTTATAATTATGTTTATTAATAATAATATTTCCAGCTGCCTGTCACAGCTCCAACGCTCATTGATCGGTCGCAACTGTGCTCCCGCCACGGACTTAAGTCGAGTTGCGGATGCAGATTCCGGCGATAACTCCCATCTTCTTCCCAGACTCAATGGCAACCTCAATAGCGAAAATATTCTGTACTCCAACATCAACTCGAACTCAAATCGACATCGCCAGTCGAACGAGCTGCTCGAGGAGCTAAGTGCCGCAGCCAGTGGCGGAGGAGGAGGCTCCTCCTCCGAGCCCAATGTTTTTGGAAAGCATTAGTTCCGATCTCTTTGTGTCTATTACAAAAAGTATTGTTAAACTAGCAAAAAGTGCTACAAAAATGTAAAAAAAAGGAAACAAGAACATGTTATTTTCTATGTTTAAATTAAATGAGGCTTTTTATTGAATATTTAAAGAGTATTCTGAATCAGCATTGGGCATAAGATTTGAATTGTAATCACAAATGATTTGTTTTTGAGGCCCGGACTTAGCGGCAATGTTTAAAAAATAGTTGCAAAGGTACTGTAAATAATTTAAATACGTTAACTTTTGTAAGTTAGAACAGGCTTTATCAGATATATTATATATTACTATTCTCTCTGAGCATAATCGGAACTGGTAATCATTACTCTGATCTGGTTGGGGATAGCCCAGCTGTTCCATACTACTCTCAGTTCTCGTTCAGCCTCCACCATCAGCGGATCTAGAATCGGAATGAAGATCTATTGGCTGACCTTGTTGGCTCTCTTTCTCAGTGCATCATCCAACTGGGCGCTGGAAATACCTGATCACGATTGCCCGTACTTGACCTACCGACAGCTGCCAAGTGGTCAATGGATCGCACTTTTCGAGGCCCCCGAAGCCGGAATCCTTAAGTTTGACTGGCACATCGTATTCGGCACATATGTAGGAGGGAAGGTGAGCGTGTGTCAAAGGCAACGGACAAGGGATAAGTATTTGTTTTAGATTCAAACTTGTTGCAGGAGAGGATGAGGTTTCTGAAGCACTTTCCCAGCGAAGAAGAAAACCTGGCTAATATACGGAAAGGAGGCAGGGCCCAAGTATTTGCAACTTTGGAGAACTTTGATAACAAACTACCCTCGCTGCAGATACTCGTACTGAATACCAAGGTCCTTTGTAGGGAATCACAATGTAAGTTCTTTGATGTTACCTTCTGGAACTGTCCTGTTTATTCTTTCACCTATGTACCCCTTCCAGTTCGAACTCCCGTTGCCAAAGATTCTTATGTATTGTCTTGGGTCGTCGAGCAGCCCCAGATCCGGGCAGACTTCGAAGAGTGTGGACAGGAGGGCTTTGTGGCGACCCAGCATGGGGGTGACCTCGTCACAAGGGGTCAATACCCCTGGCTGGCGGCCCTTCTCGAAGGCAATTCCTCAATTGCGTACAAGTGTGTGGTGTCCGTCATCTCGAAGCGAACCGTGATCACAGCGGCCCACTGCATCTACGGCAAGCCCGCCAGCCAGTTGTGGGTGTTTTTGGGGCGGCACGACCGCAACCAGAACCCGGAACCCGGGGCCGAACTGGTGGCTGTGTCCAATGTGTTCACTTCACCCGAGTACAGCGGGAATCCTCTCCCAGACTCGGACGTGGGACTGCTGGTGCTGAAGCATCGGATTTGGTACACCAGATACATTCAACCCCTCTGCATGTGGAGCTCTGAGCTGCCGGTGCCTGAAAGAGAAGGTGATACCGGATCAGTGGCCGGATGGGGTTATGATGACTCTGGCCTGAAGACACGCTATCCCAAGGCGGTGAGTGTGCGGCTGGTGCCGAGGGATCAGTGTCTCAGGAAGATGAAGAAGGCCCAGGATTTTATAACAGAACGGACGGTCTGTGCTGGTAATTCGGAATCGCAGGGTCCCTGCTTTGGTGACTCTGGAGCAGCGCTGACCGTCTTGCGAAATAACCGCTGGGTCATGAGAGGCATTGTTTCCATATCGCCAAGTCGGGGAGCAAACTGCGACCTAAGCAGTTATGTCATCTACTGTGACGTTTCCCGGCATCTCGTCTGGATCGAACAGAACATTGTGAGATAAAGATAAAAGTAATAATGAGAAAGTTTCTATATGTTCAGTTTAATTTCATTTTTAAAATTCTATATATCAAGCAATAAAAATACACAATAATTACTGGCTTACTGCTGGCTCCCTCCAGGTGCCTTGGGCTACATTTCAATGTCTCGGAGCACACTATCGCTGATATTTTGCAGGTCATCCTCATCGTCGCCTTGATCAAAATTGAAATTCCGTGAAATATTCAGGAAGTTCATGTTATTCTCCGCGGTTAAATTGGCGTCACAGGACTGTAGATCCTGTAAAGATTTTTGGTATGAGGAACGATGAATTAGGATAGATTTTGGGGATCCACTGCCACTCACATCAATGGTTTTGTCGTTAAGACGTATGCGAGGAGACGTTCTTTGAATTCCTTCAGCAGGGGGACCAGTCACCAAGGCATCCAACCTTCCCGAAGGCGAAGTGCTATGATTATGGGTATTCCTTGAGGCGTTCAGCACCTTTATCACCGCTGCGTTCTTTGCGATCAACGAACTGTTCGTTTCGGAGTTTCGAGGAATGCGTTCAATGCGCGTACACTCACTGACGTCGGTGGCCGGCGATTCAGTCTCTGGTGAGATGGCCTGCGATGCTGGGGCCTCCTCATTGAAGCCAAACGAGGCTTGCAACTTTTTCCACTTGCCCCCCAAGGCGGAAAGATTAGGCTGTGCCGCCGTTTTGGGTTTGGCTGCGTTCTTCTGAATGGTGCGCAGCATCTGCAGGGGATCATTGATCTTGGATCGGTTCATAGTACTATTAAGATCGTTTCCAGCCATGGACTGATCGGGATCCTTTGTTTTCCGGGCTGAACGTGGAGGAGCAGGCGCTGAAGAATGAAGAAATTCCCTTGTAAATAGTCTGTTCCCCAAAAGGTTACCCTATGCTTCTTACCCAGCAAGCTGCTGTTGAATGTTGTCTCGTATGGCTTCGTATTGAAGTCGCCTTGAAGAGCCAGGCGCACTGGAGCACTGCGTCCGCTGACGGTAGCCAAATCGATCCGGATGGGCGGCGTTGATATAAACTTCATACCGATGCCTTGGTGGCGTGCATCAAAGTGCGGCGTAAGTGGCGGTCGGCTTCCTTGGTCCCCCTGAATCGATTCGGTCTTTTGTTTCAAGGCTGCGAGCCGCGTAATCAGATCCTTCTGCACATGGCTGAGTTGCTCCTCGATCTGGGAGACTTCCTCGCCCAGCGCCTGAAGATCCTTGGAGACGAACCCATTGGACTCGTTGCAGTGATCGTGGGCTTCCAGTTGTTCGGCCATGGACCCACTAACACGATTAAGTGTGTCTATAAGGGCCTCCACCTTAGAGCCGCCTGCTGTTTTACTTGGAATTGTCGTGGACATATCACCTCCTCCTCCGAAGGCTTCCCCGTCGAGTAATCCTCTCGTGCCGCGTAGCGTCTGCTCCACCTGCTCCTGGCTTTGGTTGTGCTCCACTTGCTTGGACTGAAAATGTTCAATATCCCCCTTCACACCACAGAGAGCCTCTAACTCTGCCGCCGCCCACTTGGCAGGTTGGTTCACTATCCGCTCTAGGCGACGGCGATTGGTAGCCTCACAGTCATCCAGGAAGGCTTCGTCCAAGAGTTGTGCCTCGTGCACACCCACCTCCGCAGATATGTCGGCAGTGAAGCCACAGATTTTCCGGATGTTGTGCCGCAACAGGGTCATGTTCGCCTCCAAATCAGTCAGATACGCCGATGCATACTCCTTCATCAGGGCGTTTTGGCGAGCCATCACCTTGGCACTCTTGGGCGACATAGTGGTCGTCTCCTGGGCCAGCGTCTTCTCGCGCAGCTTGATCTGCTCCTGGATCACGAAGCCGACTAGCTCGAGCAGGAAGTTGATAAACCGCATGCCACCAGGCATCACCACCAAGTAGGACTGAATGTTGGGCCAGCACTGCAGCTGATGCTTCTCCTTCAGGTGCTTCAGGTACTCCACCGTACTGGAACGAAAGTTCGCCTCGGCCTTCTTGTCCGTAATGGGCCAGAAGAAGCGGCGCTTGAACTCGGCGGGGTCCAGCAGGCGGAAGAGGTAGTGCATCACGTGGAAGAATGCCAACTGGTTGGGCTTGAGGAACATGTCCCAGGCGAGCAGTTTGCGCAGCTCGTCGGACGCTGGGTGGACCAGAGCTAAGCCCTGCAGCTTCCTGTACAGCCTCTCGCTGTGCTCCTTCTCCTCCGCCTTCCAGGTGGCTGCGCGATCCATGATCTTTTTCCTCTTTCCTAGACCTGAATGCAAAGGAATTTATTGAGAAACTACAGATGTTTTGCGTTTTTTATATTTTCTACCTTCGCAAAATGGCGGTTTATTTGAAGTTTTCCTCTTCTTTACTCGACGCAGTGCGACCAGATGCAAAAATAGAAAAAAGGTCAAATCCTTGGCTATTGAAAATTGGATAACTAGTTTATTTATAAATTGTTTAATACATATATAATATTAACTATTCAATTTAACATATTCGCTTCACTGTTTAACTATCTTAAAGCTAATTAAACAACTAAATTTAAAACAAAATAGCCAAAACTAGCCAAATCTTGTCCCATCCCTGGTGAACGTCTGTAAAACCATTTTACTCGCGCGCTGACCACACACATTCACAGTTTTTCTTGGTCGATTGGTTGCAGCTGGAATTTGTGGACGAATTTATTTATATTATTAAGGAATTGGTAATTAATACTTATTCTCGACGGAAGTAAACGCTTCAACAATCCCAAACCGAACAGGATAGTGATAAAGGCAGGTGTTTTACCGACGTTTCGACCGCCGCAAACCTTTGGCATCCGGGTCCAACGTAGCACTTTCTTTTTGTGCCTGCGCTCGGCGGAGAAAAATCAATATGTTCGTTGGGTATAGAAATCGAATCTGCGAACGCATATACTATATAGATTACAGATACCGCGTCGTCAGGAAGGGGTGGACAAGGGGACATCCGCCCCAAAAGCGATAATCAAATCGGTGTGGATATGTACATATGTTTTTAGGACAAAGCCGCGATTCTTTCGAGGAACGGGCAGATTGCAGCCGTTTTTACGTGACAGTGAATCATAAATACATACATATATACGCATAAAATTGAACTGGGAAAGTGCGGCGCATATATAATTATATATACATACATAGGAACGGATGAACGGATGTATGATTAAATGATTATTTCTCCTTCGCATTTACAGATAGCAGGCTGCCAAGATGGGTTCCCTGTTCCGGAGCGAGGAGATGGCCTTGTGCCAGCTCTTCCTGCAAAGCGAGGCGGCCTACGCCTGCGTCTCGGAGTTGGGCGAGCTGGGATTGGTTCAGTTCCGCGATGTGAGTACCAAGCACAATGCATAAATACAGTTTTTATGGAGGCTCTACAAGTATTTAATAGGAAAACATGATTTGTGGGATTTTTTTTTCACTAATATAGGGTCTTCTTAGTATATATTCTCGTAGATTATTACTTATTAGTTCTCCGAATAATAAATAATTTTCACTTTCCTTGACAGCTCAACCCGGATGTGAACGCCTTCCAGCGAAAATTCGTTAATGAGGTTCGCCGCTGCGACGAAATGGAACGCAAGCTGCGTTATCTGGAAAAGGAGATCAAGAAGGATGGCATACCCATGCTGGACACTGGCGAGAGTCCCGAGGCTCCTCAGCCCCGAGAGATGATTGATTTAGAGGTGGGAGGCTTTCAAAAACACAAAAAATACACCGACTTGTGAAATATACCCGAAATGATTTATTCGTCTCTCTCATCTGCTTTGCTAACCGCTTACTTAACCATACTTAACTTGTATGGCTTCTTTCCCTCCAGGCCACCTTTGAGAAGTTGGAAAACGAGCTGAGGGAGGTGAATCAGAATGCTGAGGCTTTGAAGCGCAACTTCCTGGAGCTGACGGAGCTGAAGCACATACTGCGCAAGACCCAGGTCTTTTTCGATGAGGTGAGTGGTCGCAATTGAGTAGACTAAGCTAATTAATGGCGGAGGTTACCCAACTAATATGTATAACCGATCGGCAAACCGATTTCGAATTAACAAATATGGCAGCCGCAGAGGCTTCAGCCAGGCCATCGAACTAACAAATATTCTTAGCATTAAAATAAGACACAAGTGTGGCAGTCACGGCTTCCCTCCCTCTCAGAACCACACACACTCCCCAGAAAGTTTGGTCCCAGTCTGCACGAAACTCCTGCTCCTTTTCCGCTTCCCAATCTTCTTATTTATTTCCTCTCACTTTGAGTTTGTACAAATATTCCCTAGTTGTGCGTTTGATATCAGTTGTTGATGGTTACTGTTTCCGTTTCTATTATTCAATTATATTATGGTGTGTTCTAAGCAAAAGGCTAAAAAATGAAAAACTAATAGATTCTGGCAAGGCAATTATCCAGCATTTTATGTCAAAACACGGGGGTTGTACAAAATAAATTATAATTTCTAACAAATGTTTTACGACTACAAAAGCTTTCAGAATTTTGTTCATATATCATTTATTTTATATTGCTTAAAATTTGATAAAGTAACTAAAACTAGAGATAATAATGAAACCTTGGAAATTAACAAAAACATAAACTTTTTAAAGGTAAATATTTAATTTAAATTAAAATGATAATGATCATAATCTTAAAAGTATAAATTTCAGTTATTACAAGTTCTTTGGCCAAAGGAACTTTCAATATTTTGGTTCGACTTACGTCTTAGGTTTATATTTTTGTATTTCTTATTTTTCTTAAATTCCATACAGAAGTGTTTATAAATATACCTAAATGTATGTACATAAGTGGCAGCTTTATTGTTTAGTTATTATTGATTTATTTCCTGATATATTTGGTTATTTTATTATGCGTTTTCTTTACATTTTTGTTTTTCCATCAATCAATCAATCGAATCAATCAACCCAACCCCGACCCCTGACGATACAACAACAAAAAACACACTGCAAAATGCACCACACAAAAAAACACCACACTTTTCTACCGCCTCTGCCTCTGCCACCTGCACATTTTGGTTTGATGTGTGTGTGTGTGTGGACCAAGTCGGTGCCCACGGTGTACAAGTCGAGTGGCGCAACGTACTCATCCAGCAAATATCGGCGATATCCGCAGATGGCCGACAACCAGAACGAGGACGAGCAGGCGCAGCTGCTGGGCGAGGAGGGTGTCCGAGCCAGCCAGCCGGGACAGAATTTGAAGCTTGGGTAAATATTCAAAAAGGACACTGAGATATGACCGGACTCTGGGGGAAAACTAAATCTAAACTCAGGTCAAGACCAAGACGCGCTCTCGCTCTCCGCCCTCCTGCTCTCCTCCTCCACTCTCACTCTTTTGCTGTTGTCGTCGCTGTTGTTGTGTTTCATGTCCTTCCCCCCTCTGTCGAAGATAGGCTATCGAAATTGATGTCAAACATAAAGCACACATAACTCCTGGTGTCGGTGTTTCCATATGCTATATATATATATAATCTATCCACGTCACCCCAAATCCCGACTCCTTCTTCCCCAAACAAACCTAATACGGAGGTGGTTCTACTACTAGCCAGTACTACTAACCCCTTATCCGAGTGCCAACTCGGAACGTAAGTCGAGCTGAATGAATGATGTTTTGCCCAAAAATACCATTACCAATTTCTAGCAAGAAGGCGGCGTAAACCAAACTACCGAGTCGATGACCCGCGCCTTGATAACCGACGAGGCGCGCACCGCTGGTGCCTCCATGGGTCCCGTTCAGCTCGGGTATGTATCCAGCATCCAGCATCGAGGATCGAGTTAGAATTCAAGATTGGGCAGGCATCGGCTTAGACCTTTTTCCCTTTATGCCCTAAGAACTCGGTTTTTTGGTGGACAAATATTTATAAATTATTTAATTTCCAAGAAGAATTCCGTGTAAATAATTTATTTAAAATTCAATTTTAAATCTAATTTATCTAATCTATTATATCGTTGCAAAATCGTTTATCTGTATGATATATAACGAGCTAATATTTGTCTATAATGAAGTTATTGTGTTATTGTGTCGATATTTTTATATATTTCTAAGCTTAATAAGTCAAACTAAATTTTTAATAACCTTTTTACCGCTTTATTTGGATCGCTATATATTGTGCTGGAGTTTTCCCCGCGATCTTTAAATATTAAAAAGATTTGTCCACCCAAGGCGAGCTCTTACATATTTTGTTGTATTTAGTTCTTAACCAAACGAAATGCCACACAAAATTATTGCTTTTCTTGCCGCCAAACTAATCAAATGCTGCGCGCCGAGCTAAGACTAACTAAAAACCATGCCAAAAGCCATATGCTCCATCCATACCAGCTTGAAGTCTCTCCTTTGGAGTCTCTCAAGCAATAATTTTCTGTGCCAAGCTGTGTCAAAAAAAAAAATCAATTTAAGAAACTAAATTAAACGTCGTTCTCTTCTTATACTCCTCTCTCTTCCACCAAAAACAAAACAAAAAATTGCCCAAAAAACGTATTAAATGTGTGTATTTAGTTACATGGAGAAATCGAACGAACGTGAGGATTATCTGCCATGGTTGGTACCCTCAAACCCTACCAGACTAGGCCAATGAATCAGTCGTATAGAAGCGCTCATCATTCGTATCCGTATCCTCCGTATCCGTTTATCGATCGATCTATCAGCTGTATAAATAGATAATTGCCATTGGCTTCGCCTTGCCTTGCCTTGCCCCACCAAGTCACCCTGCACCGCCCCGCATCTCGTCTAGAACTCAGTTGTCTACCTAACCACTACATTTATACCAGGGATCTTTCCCAGAGTCTCTCATACAACCCGTTTCCCAGATTCCCGCTTCCCGACTTCCTCGCGCGTCCATTGGTAACTTGTGCTTGAGAGTTTAGTTTTCCTTGTTTGTTTCGTAAATAACAACCGGAATGAATCTGTTTTTGGTACTTTTCCATCTTAAGAGCAGTTTGACTAATCCCTCTTCCCCCTTAGCTTCGTGGCTGGCGTCATTTTGCGGGAGCGGCTGCCGGCCTTTGAGCGGATGCTTTGGCGCGCCTGTCGTGGCAATGTCTTTCTGCGCCAGGCCATGATCGAGACACCGCTGGAGGATCCTACCAATGTAAGTAATATAGAACTGTTCTTCTCAATAAATTCTTTGAACTAACCTTTATCCTATTAAATTTTGCAGGGCGACCAGGTGCACAAATCGGTGTTCATCATCTTCTTCCAGGGTGACCAGCTAAAGACGCGAGTCAAGAAGATTTGCGAGGGCTTCCGCGCAACGCTCTATCCTTGTCCCGAGGCCCCGGCCGATCGCCGTGAAATGGCCATGGGTGTGATGACGCGCATCGAGGACCTGAACACGGTGCTGGGCCAGACCCAGGATCATCGCCATCGCGTACTCGTGGCGGCAGCCAAGAACCTTAAGAACTGGTTCGTCAAGGTGCGCAAGATCAAGGCCATCTACCACACGCTGAATCTCTTCAATTTGGACGTGACGCAGAAGTGTCTGATTGCCGAGTGTTGGGTGCCATTGCTGGACATTGAGACCATTCAGCTGGCCTTGCGGCGGGGCACCGAAAGATCGGGATCGTCGGTGCCGCCAATTCTCAATCGAATGCAAACGTTTGAGAATCCACCGACCTACAATCGAACTAATAAGTTCACAAAGGCCTTCCAGGCTCTGATTGATGCGTATGGCGTGGCCAGTTATCGGGAGATGAACCCGGCTCCCTACACCATCATCACCTTCCCCTTCCTCTTCGCCGTGATGTTTGGTGACTTGGGACACGGCGCCATTATGGCGCTGTTTGGCCTCTGGATGATACGGAAGGAGAAGGGTCTGGCTGCCCAGAAAACGGACAATGAGATTTGGAATATCTTCTTTGGCGGACGTTACATCATCTTCCTGATGGGCGTGTTCTCGATGTACACCGGTCTCATCTACAATGACATCTTCTCCAAGTCACTGAATATTTTTGGATCCCACTGGCACATGTCGTACAACAAGTCGACGGTGATGGAGAACAAGTTGCTTCAGCTGAATCCGAGAGGTGACTATGAGGGCGCTCCCTATCCCTTCGGCTTGGATCCCATTTGGCAGGTGGCAACTCCCAACAAGATCATCTTCCACAATTCCTTCAAGATGAAGATCTCGATCATATTCGGCGTTATCCACATGATCTTTGGTGTGATTATGAGCTGGCAGAACCACACCTACTTCCGGAACAGGATTTCCATGATCTATGAGTTCATACCACAGTTGCTCTTCTTGCTGCTCCTTTTCTTCTACATGGTGCTGCTGATGTTCATCAAATGGATTAAGTTTGCGGCCACCAACCCAAGTGAGTAAAATTGCCAATTGGAGAATGTATCTAAAAATATACCTCATCTCATGATCCTTATTTACAGAACCTTACTCCGAGGCCTGTGCCCCCTCTATTTTGATCACCTTCATCGACATGGTTCTGTTCAATAAGCCTAAGCCGGTGCCGCAAGGCTGTGAGGTTTACATGTTTTGGGGTCAGCACTTTATCCAGATCTTGTTCGTTTTGGTGGCTCTTTGCTGTGTTCCCGTGATGCTGCTGGGCAAGCCGCTGCTAATTATGCAGGCACGCAAACAGGCAAATGTAAGTAATTAAGCTCTAGAACAGCTAGCAGAGTTTACTGTAGTTCATCACAATCCTCACCAAAGTTCAAAACACACATCATACATCCCTCTGAGATCCACATTATTATTATTATTATTATTACTAACTGCTTCTCGTTTCATTTATGCTCCCCGACTAACAACAAAATTAACGAAATCCCCATATCAAAATCCACACAAACAAACTAAAACAAAAAACATTCCAATTTACATATCCAAAGGAAGAGGTTAGTCGTGTCGTTTGTTGTCCACCTCCCAGTCAAGCTTTTCTTTACTTCAAACCCTAATCAAACTTGCACGTTAAATATTGAGTATTAATATATGTGTAGCCCTCTTTAATCTGTAGAGACTTTATTATATTTTTTTAAATGCTGTTTGAAGTTCAAGGAAGTTCGACTGTTGGTTGTGAAAAAAATGTTCCCTATGAGGAGCCTCCACAAAACAACTGTAAACAACGATCTACTTTCCAGGTGCAGCCCATTGCCGGTGCTACATCCGATGCGGAGACCGGCGGTGTGTCAAATGGAGGATCTCATGGCGGTGGCGGTGGCCACGAGGAGGAGGAAGAGCTGTCGGAAATATTTATACACCAGAGCATCCACACGATTGAGTATGTGCTGGGTTCGGTCTCCCACACCGCTTCGTATCTACGTTTGTGGGCGCTCTCTCTGGCGCATGCCCGTAAGTATTAGATACTTCCTTGGTCCATTGGGTTTACTAATTCAAATTGTTTCCTCTCAATACAGAGCTGGCTGAGGTGTTGTGGGACATGGTCTTGTCCAAGGGGCTGAAGGTAGAGGGCTGGATAGGCGGCGTCATGTTGACTTGCGTGTTTGCCTTTTGGGCCATTCTAACCATTGGCATTCTGGTGCTCATGGAGGGCTTGTCGGCCTTCTTGCACACGCTGCGTCTGCACTGGTAAGTTATGAAAATTACTTTTGCCTAGCCAGTTAGATTTGCTAACTCCTCTTCTTTTCTTTTAGGGTGGAGTTCCAGAGCAAGTTCTACAAGGGCCAGGGCTATGCCTTCCAGCCCTTCTCGTTCGATGCCATCATTGAGAACGGAGCTGCCGCCGATGCGGAGTAAGCGCAACACGGAATGCGAAGCCCGTAATTGGGAGCAAACAACCAAAGCATCTTTAGAGTCTCATTATGCACACACACGAAATTTACAACTTATCCATATAAGCAGAAGATATATCTAGTGTGGAATTTAATAACCAAGTTAACGTAACGCTTTCGCCGCGAATTTATCTCTCATTTTAGCCCCCTGCAAGCGTTAAGCCTTGCCAATAATAATTAATTGATGTTCTTCGTAGACGTGTTTGCCGTGTTTATTAAATATAATCTATATAAACTTATAAATAAATAGCTATAGCTAACCCCACTGGGGGTTGGCACCAAAAGCAACGATTTTGGATTTCTTTGGGGAATGTTTTCAAGTCTTTCGATACATAAATAAGTCTGATTTATTTAAAAATGTAGTTTTCAACCAGTCATGAGATCGTTCAAAGCCTGTACGAATTTCTGCATATTTTGGGGTTGCGTTTCGTAGGGTCTCAGGGCTTCAAAGTCCAACGTGGCCAGCTTGGCGCTCACATCAGTGACCCCACAGTAGTAGATGTAGTTCTCAGTGGCCAGTTGCCGGGCCAGCTCCAGCTGGTGATTGTCCATTAGCTTATCGTTGATCACAATCAGTCCATATTTCTGGTTATTTAGTATGTCCATGCAAGTGCCAGCCCCGGCATGTCCAATAACTAGGTCTGCAGCCCTTATATCTCCCTGATTCGGCCGAAATTTGTATTGTTCCACCTGGATTCCGAACTTTTTGCTAATCAGTAGAGTCTCCTCTTCTGCCAAAGGCTCCGAATTGCCATGCTGCACGATGAGTTTACGGCACTTTCGTGCCTCCAGAGCTCTGAGAGAATGTTCCGCTTTTACGACGCTTATCAGGTCATCGAATTTTGTGGTGCCCACGGTAACATAAACCGTATTTAACTGCATTGTTTGTTGAAAATTAAAAGCAAACACGAAATCGCACTCAGTTCTGCTTCAGGTTGCCACCTTTTCTGGGAAAAAGCTTTTTTGCGAAAAAGCAGGCTGGCACACTGACATTTTCAAAAATGCCATAATGGCTGCGTTCTGTTTATTCCGTTCTGATCCGTTACGTGTAAAAGTTCGCGCAGCTCCCGGGAGTAGACAATTTAAATAGCTCGGTGCAAAAACTGTTATCCGTTTAGTGATTAGTGAGTGCTAGTAATTTGTTTACGTTTCATTCAATTAGTGCAGCGAACTTTAAAGGCTTAAGAACTGTGTGGGTGCAAGGAGTCGCTCCTAACGGTAAATTAATTTATTCCCACGTTTCTGTGGCGTTTATAAGTGTGCGTTAGTGGCCGCTTGCGCGTGTGTTGGTGCCGGCTGCTGTTTGCACGTCGGAAGGTAATTGACTAATCAACACTTCATTTAATTCCGTTTTTATTTATGCACCCTCGCCTTTAAGTTTTTGTTTATTTTGCAAACGCTTTTCAAGTTTGCCCGTGGCGGGCGGCATCTGGCAACGATTAATGGGGGAAAAGAAAAGAAAAGACAACAACAAACAAATAGACAGACGGAGAGTAGGAATCAGACTGGAATTATTGGCCAAAACTTTCCTCCCCTAAAGATCGCCAATTTATTGCCGATAGCTCAGCAAATTGACTGTCCAAATTTGTAGAAATCATATTGGATGCTGCTGCTGCCCCAAAATCCAATTAGAGCACCCGTGCAAATTATCCGGCGGACTAGCGATCGCGATCGGTTCTTCATATTCCAAACCCCCTGCCCTCTTGGTCAATCTTGGACACACCCACACATAGGCGCACATCCCATCAGTCAGCGGTCAATAAATTGTCTCTCTCTTGGATATTTTGGACGGCAGAGAGAGACAGGGAAATATAGAGCGATATTAAATTAATGTCTTAATCGTGGGTGTGTGCAAAGAGCCAATATTTACATGTCTTCTTCGTTCTCCGTTCTCCGTTCTGCGTGTCTCCAGCGTCCCACTAGTCAACCCCCTCCCCCCTGGAAAGCTGTCCAATGATTTGTCAATGTTGCTTTCCCGTACCCCCCATTTACCCATGTCCTTGTATTAATTAATCGCACAGCACTGCGAGAAACTGTACGATCGAAATCGGTAAAATGTAACTTCGAGGACTTTAGAGATTGCAGTTTAAGGTTTTGTTGTGCATTTAAAAAATATGCTGTTTATTATTGGGTTAATAAATATTCTAAATATGGTGCAAATATTTGAAATGAAAAGCTTAATATTAAATTAAATACAAGGAGCTAAATTATACTCCAAAATTATTTACTGATGTAAATTGGATTTTAAGGAATAGTTTTTAGTAACGTTGTTAATTTTGGTTATAACTGTTTTTAGGGTTTATCTAACACATATTAATTTTTATTTTTTATATAAATAATTTTGTATATTCTATAAAAATATAAACATTCAAGCCTTAAAGTAATTTGCTATTAGTTTCTTTACAATAAAATGTTTATATTATTTGTAACCTCATAAAAATGTTAAAAATAAAATCTAATTTAAATTACAACCCAAATATACAGTAAACTTGATAATTTTGCCAGTGCTTTAACTTTTTCCATCGCCATATGCTTGACACATAGCCGGAGGCTTTACACGCAGTTTATCAATGAAATATTGCTATAAATTGGATCCCCAACGGGGGCCCAGGGATTCCCACTCGCAAGGGGATGGAGTGGAGCATCATCAGTGGGTGACATCGTATCATTTGCAGCAACGAAGGTCACAGTGTCGACGGGGTCCGACTTCTGTACGTAGTTCGGCGGCGGCGTTTAATTGCAGTAATTTGCAAAAATAAAAAAGAAACAAATATACATATATAAGCCGAAGGAGAAGAGTAACGCAGCCCAGCAGCAGAAGCTGATCAAATTAATGTCATAACTCAATTAGCCCGGCGGACGTATTTGCATGAATATGAGTTGATTTACGACCATGTTGTTGCCCCGCTCAATTTGTGCTTAAACTTTTGCCAATTGATAATAGTAGCAGCGTGCTGGGAGTTCTGTCTGTCGTCTCTTCGGAGGCCTCACAATCTCTGCCAGAGCAGAGGAATAATACTTGTTCATATAAAGCTTATTCTAAGAAGGTTCACGGGGGCGTTGACATTTTGATAAGCCTCGAATTCAAAACAGCAGTGAATCTAATAGTAGCATTTGGTTTATAAAATTAATTTTATCTTGCAGGTTTTAGGTTCATAATAAACCCAATTAATTGTACGATTTATTGGCAATTCTTAGGAACTGAAGGTACCTGTTGAAAGACTAATATCCCCTCTGCTTGCTCTCCAATTTGGAATAACCAACGCACTACGACTCTGATCTTGGCTAACTTCGAGCACAACTTCTCTGCTGAATGGGAAATAACAAGAATTTAAATATATATTAAATTTGCGCGACTGACGTTGCGGGAAACACCCCTAACACACCATCTGACCAGATGCATGTCTAGACTCTAGAGAGATCTCCATACAAAAAACCAGCCGGGTGACATAAGTGTGTGTGCTCCTCTGGCCGAAGCCAGTTATCAACTGGGACAGTAACTTTAGCTGTTTTTTATGGCCATTGTTCCATGGGATATAAATATTTGCATTGTGAGGAAGCAAAGTAGTTTGAAAGGTTTTAAAATTTTGTTTTGACTTCAATTTTCAAAAAGCAGAAAAAAATATCTTTTTCTAATTTAGAACAAATATTTCCGGTTTTCAAAAGGTCATAAATAATCGTATAAAAATCACATTGTTCATGTAAGAACAATATATTTGTTGCTACTAAAAATAAATATATATATATACATATATTGAGACGTTCCCTCAGAGAAAATGAGCTAATGAATCAGTTATGCTCTCGATGAACTAACCGATTTGCCACTCGAAAAAAAACTCTGTACGCAAGGAGTCCTTCCTGTGTGGCTTCCCCTTAGCTGGTCGACCGCAAAAGGACACGACGGCTCAGGGACAATTTGTGCAATTAAATCGAACCCCCGCAGATGATGATGATGACACCAGGCAGCCAAAGGGGTTGGCCTCGGGGCCAGGGAAACCACTTAAGTGGATCCGAGATTGCAAGGCGAGCAACCTGCAGCTGCATATCACATTACGGAGCTTCCAGGGCGGAAGTAGAAGTGGATGTGGATGTGGTGGTGTGCTTGAGGACTTAACCGACCAAGAAGTGCTTCCTGCTTACACGATCAGGCAGAGGTTACATTTTATAGGGATAACTTTCACACCCCATTTAAGATTATTTTTAAAAAAATTCTTTAAATAAATTAAATTAAATAATTTATCCTTCTTAATAATTCTTTAATAATTGAGCTTTACCTTCTTTCAGCCTCCGCCATGGTCGTCAAGGAGATACCCCTCCACGAGAATCTGAGCATGGAGAATCGTTCTACCAACGCTGCCACGCCCACCACCACCACTACCTTCTCACGGCCGGGGCGTCGCTTTTATCTCTCCCTGACCACGACCATTCTGCTGGCCTCCTTTTTCATCTGTACCCTGCTGGCCGTAGGCTTTATTGTCTACAACTTCGCCACTTGTGCCCAGCTAGAGCCAGCGCCTGGCGAGGACATCGTCTGCACCAGTGTTCATCTAAGGAACAAGCTAAAGTCGGGGCAGGACGATGGCAGACCCAAGTACGACCGGGATGTCCGACTGCCGCGCTCTATCCGCCCGCTGAAGTACAACATAACGCTGGAGCCGCTGCTAAGCGGTAACTTCAGCTTCACCGGCAACGTGCAGATCCGTATAAAAGTGCTGGAGGATTGCTACAACATCACCATGCATGCCGAGGAACTGGATATTTCGCGCCACGACGCCTCCGTTCATCGGGTGCTGCCCAATGGGGAGCTGGATGGGGAGAGCCTGAGGATCCACAAGCAGTACCTGGTGGGTGCGAAGCAATTCTTCGTCATGGAGCTGTACGATAAGCTGCTGAAGGGAGTCGAGTATATGGTGTATCTCCGCTTCGGCGGTGTTATTGAGGACTATCTGCAGGGATTCTATCGCAGCTCTTACGAGGTGCAAAACGAAACAAGGTGGGTTCTATTCGGATTTCAGACCGGGAAATACTTTAACTCTCTTATGATTTCTCCAGATGGGTGGCCTCAACCCAGTTCCAGGCCACCGATGCCAGACGGGCCTTTCCCTGCTTCGATGAGCCCGCCCTGAAGGCCAATTTTACCCTGCATATAGCCCGACCGAGAAATATGACCACTATATCCAATATGCCTATTGTTTCCACCAACAATCAGTGAGTTTTTTTTTATATTCTGTCAGAAAACGTTGTTTTTAGCCAAATTCCTTTGGAGCTATTCCGGGAAATATATTTAAAAAATATAATTTACACATTTTTCTACAATTTAAACCCAATATTCTCCATTACATATTCCCATAGCGCCACCCTGCCCAGCTATGTGTGGGATCATTTTGCCGAATCGCTGCCCATGTCCACATACCTGGTGGCCTATGCCATATCCGACTTCACACACATCTCCTCCGGCAATTTCTCGGTGTGGGCCAGAGCTGATGCCATCAAGTCGGCGGAGTATGCCCTGAGTGTGGGCCCGAGGATTCTCACATTCCTGCAGGAATTTTTCAATGTGACATTCCCGCTGCCCAAAATCGATATGATTGCATTGCCAGAGTTCCAGGCAGGAGCCATGGAGAACTGGGGTCTCATTACCTTCAGAGAGACGGCGATGCTGTACGATCCGGGGGTGGCCACGGCCAATAACAAGCAGCGTGTGGCCTCGGTTGTGGGTCACGAGTTGGCCCATCAGTGGTTTGGCAACCTGGTCACGCCTAGCTGGTGGTCGGATATATGGCTGAACGAGGGATTTGCCAGCTACATGGAGTACCTGACCGCCGATGCAGTGGCCCCCGAATGGAAGCAACTGGACCAGTTTGTTGTTAACGAACTGCAGACAGTATTTCAGCTGGACGCTCTTTCCACATCCCACAAAATCTCCCACGAGGTGTTCAATCCGCAGGAGATCTCGGAGATATTCGATCGCATCTCCTATGCCAAAGGATCAACCATTATCCGCATGATGGCCCACTTCCTCACGAACCCAGTGTTCCGACGTGGGCTCAGCAAGTATCTGCAGGAAATGTAGGTGGAGAATAAGTACTGCCTGTTCGCGTACAAATTATGAGTTTTTCTCCTTTGCAGGGCCTACAACTCCGCCACTCAGGACGATCTGTGGCGCTTCCTCACCAACGAGGCCAAGTCATCCGGCTTGCTGGATCACAGCCGGAGTGTGAAGGAGATTATGGACACATGGACCCTACAAACGGGTTACCCGGTGGTTAAGGTACACCGACATCCCAACTCCAATGTGATTCGTCTAGAGCAAGTGCGTTTCGTGTACACCAATACGACCCGGGAGGACGAGAGCCTCCTCTGGTGGATACCCATCACCTTTACCACTGCTTCAGAGCTAAATTTTGCCAACACCCGGCCCACGACATGGATGCCACGCACCAAGATGTACAATCTGGAGAACCGTAACCTCTCCGCCGCCAAGTGGTTCATCTTTAATGTCCAGCAGACGGGCTATTACCGAGTGAACTATGACCCGGAGAACTGGCAGGCCATTACCGGGCATCTGATGGATATGCAACACTTTGAGGAGATCGCTCCGGCCAATAGGGCCCAATTGATAGACGATGTGCTGAATCTAGCAAGGGGATCCTACCTCTCCTACGACACTGCCATGAATCTCACCCGCTACTTGGCCCACGAGACGGGACATGTGCCCTGGAAGGCGGCCATTAGCAACTTTATCTTCATCGATTCCATGTTCGTCAACTCTGGGGATTACGATCTGATTAAGGTTGTATAAATTAATATTTTATAATATATTTATATTATTTGAGTAACAATTCAATGCGTATATTTCACAGAACTATTTGCTAAAGCAACTGTCGAAGGTCTACGAACAGGTGGGCTTCCATGACTCGGCTGATTCAGCGGATATATTGTTGCAGCTTAAACGGGCTGATGTCTTGGGCATGGCCTGCCATTTGGGCCATCAGGAGTGCATCGCAGAGGCCAGCAGGCACTTCCAGAACTGGGTGCAGACCCCCAATCCGGATGCCAATAATCCGTGAGTAAAGCTGTGGGAAACAACAACTTGTTCTCTGAAAAGTAGATACAAAATTTAAGGATCCTTTAAAACAAAAAATTATTTTCTAAAAATCTTTCTTACATTTTCATAAATTTAAAATATACTTCATTATAAATATTATTTCTTATCCCTCCAGCATCGTACCCAATCTACGTAGTGTCGTCTACTGCTCGGCCATCCAGTATGGCACCGAACATGAGTGGGACTTTGCTTTTGAGCGTTACCTAAAGACCAATGTGCCTGGAGAGAAGGACCTACTGCTGAGTGCCCTTGGCTGCTCCAGGGAGCCATGGCTGCTCTATCGTTATCTCCGTCGCGGCACAGCCGGCCAGCATATACGCAAACAGGATCTATTCCGGGTATTTGCTGCTGTCTCCAGTACGGTAGTGGGTCAGCAGATAGCCTTTGACTTTCTGCGCCACAACTGGCAGGAGATCAAGACCTAGTAAGTAGTAGTTCTCCACAATAAAGGGATATACTAAAAAAAAAACCCTTTCAGCATGGGCAACCAGATATCCAACATCTACACACTCTTCAAGTTCGTCACGAAGCGCTGCAACACCAAGTTCCAGCTGAGCGAGTTCGAGAACTTTGTGAAGGATGCCCACTGGGACTACGACCGGCCCATCCAGCAGATCGTCGAACAGATCGAGACCAGTGTGGATTGGATGAACAAGAACTACAAGTCCATTGTCAAGTGGCTGGAGAACGAGGCGGCGCAGCCGTAAGGGAAGCCGGAGCAAGGAGCGGATAACCATGATCCGTCGGCTTGGCTGGATCAAGCAAAGGCTGCAGCCAGTATTAGGATGTTCCGCAGCTGCAATTACGCATTTATGTCTAGTTTTTTATCGAGTTTTCGCCAAAGATCGATCGTCCAGAAAGAAGAAAGCATCAGAACGTTTTTTATTAACCCCTTTTCTTCATAACAATTATGAGAGAGTCTTTTAATTTTAATTTTAATCTGTAATTACTTGTACTTGTACTTAAATGTAAATTTTAAATGGAATAATATATCATTGTTCGTCACAAAAGAGTCAGATCTAATCCTGTTTCATAGCTTCACTTCGGGGCTCCGTCCTCTTTGGAGCTTTGATCACATTGGCAAACATCAGGGTGCCCACAAAGACGAGCACAGTGCCCAGCCAGTGGTACAGGGTGAATGGATTTCTGAAGTACACGATGGAGAATACCAGGGATATGAACTTACGCAGGGTCAAGATGAGCGTGACTGTCAGCGAGCTGCATTCCGTGGTCAGCGAGTAGACAGAGCTAATGCATAGATGCTGGGCCAGCACATTGCCGACTAAATAGAGGAGGATGAGGGGCACAGCCAGGCCCACCAGTGGCAGGCGGTAGGTGTCCCCCTCGAAGGCGAGGCTCCAGTGCGTCCTTATGTTGTTTTGCATCAGAAAGAAGGCGGGCAGCGGCAACAAATGAGTATAGTAGAGAGCTTCCCGCGCACACTGGCTGCCATGTCGCCGATACAGGAGCTCCTGGGTAATGCCCATGTAGGAGGAGATGAACAGGGCGAGCACCAGAAGCAGTACGCCCACCATCCACCAAAATATGTCCGCCTCGCTGTTATCTTTGTGCTCCGTCACATCCCGGCTGGAATAGTAAGTGCAGATGAAGATACCCACGCTGATCATGACCACCGATATGTACTGGCTGATCCGGTAGCTCCTCTTTAGCACCAGCGTGCCCAAGCACATGTTGGAGATGAGGGAGCCACCGCGTATTATCATGTGGAGCGTCATGGGAACATTAAACTGGAACACGTAGTTATTGCAAACGCTGGTGAGGAAGAACATGACCACCAGGAAGACATAGCTCCTCAGATCGATCACCCGTTTCGCTCGACCGAACTTTGAGGTGAAGATGAAGCCTTCCAGGGTTATGAAGGCGAACTGGGCGGCAGTAACCAGGTTGCCGGCGCCCGGATCCAGTTTAACCAGTAGTTCCAGAAACACCACTCCACTGCAGCAGCCCAGGAAGACGCCACCGATGGCCAGGACCGAGCGTGGGGATAAACTCATTGGAACAACGAACTACTACTGCTAACTGTGACCCCCGATGTAGGCCATATCGAGCTTTCAAGCCAACTTTCTTTTTGGTCAGCCAAACGAAAACGTAAACAAACTCAACAGGTGGTTATCGAGAAGCTATCGATGTGCTGTAATCGAAAGTAACATCTGATTTCTGGTGGAGAAATTCGAATTGGGAAAATATCAAATTCTGTTTCTTAAATAATTTTAATCATATTCGAAATTTATGCACCAACAGTCTTCTTTTACAAAATTACAAATTACTATGATTTATGATTTTCACGAACAAAAATACGTATGTATGAAAGGTAAAATAATGATTACGATTGCTTCTTCTCAAGAAGGGCAATGATTTTATCCAGCTTCTCCGCTTGCTTGGTCTCAAAGTCATCCAGCCGCTTGGTCACCAGCTGGTTCAGCTGAAGGAATCGCTGGTCTATGAGTTCCTTAAGGATCGACATATCAGCAGAGGAAGCTGCGGGAGTTGGAGGAGGAGCAACAGTAGCATCCCCCTGCGGAGAACCACCTTTTATGAGTGACATAAAATGCTGCAGCTTGTCGGCGTGCTCCTCATCCTTGGACTGGCTGCCACCTTTTTGCAGAAGCTCATGGATGCGCAGTAGATCCACTGGCCTTGGCAGCTGGGTGGTAATACCATTGGGATTCGGTGCTACGTGCAGCATGGAGCCGTAAACGCAGATCTCGCTGGCGGCGGTCAGTAATTTGAGATTTATATCGTTGATTCCCGAACGGTCGATCTCCATGTCGTAGCGATACGGACGCACAGGCACCTCCGCGTCCTCCTCCTCCACGCAGACCCCGTAAATGGTCTCAAAGTACTCTTGCGACGGCCCAATGAACAGCTCCACCTTAGGAGCACTGCAGATCAGCGTCAGAGCGGCAATTTTGTAGCGGGACGCAATTTGGAACCTCAGCTCGCAGGGCGGCGGGGGATGATCCGAGCTCGCAAACAGCACGGCACGCTCCTCGTTGATCACATCGTCGAGATCCGGCCTGTGTGTGTGTAGACAAAGGAGATTGCTTAATTAGTGGCGACGGAAAAACCAGTTTTCAGGGCGTGAAAATCCTTTGTCTCTCACTTTACAAAGACATCGTCGTCGGATAGGCGGGTAACCACCAGCTGGGACAGCTCGTTACCCGCCGTCTGCGCCCAATTGCATCTAGCCGTCACCTTATCGCACATGATTTTATTTAAAGATTTCCCAAAGTTTGGGGGCGGAATTTCAAAAAAAGCGATTTCCCGTGGAAGAAGCGCAAATCAAAACACAAGTGGTGATGGGAAGGCAGCGATAGCAGCCGAGGATGCGCTGCCAACCTGCTGGAGCTCGAGGGGCCTGCCAACTGGTGCGTCTGGCATCACGGCTCGCCGTTGACCGTGGGCAAGGTCAATCACTTGAGGGGCGTTTCCAACGATTCTTTGCATTTTTAAAGGCCTCTAAAATGTTTAAGGGATACAGTAAACGATGTAGTCCATTTCAAGGGGCATGTCATAACTAAGAGGGGGTCCAAAGGCCTGAAAAATGCGAAAGAGGCAAGTCGCGAATCTGCCAACAGTCTGGCAGCCCGGCTAGTCCACCCCCAACGACTAAGTTTCCGCCGAATTTTCGCAGTTCGATTAGTAAGCCAAGGCGGCTAGGTGAAAGTGTACACAATTTTCCGCAGACTTCTACGCACAGCTAACAACACCATGGGTGGCAAGTACAAGATCGTGATGGTGCGCCACGGCGAGTCCGAGTGGAACCAAAAGAATCAGTTCTGCGGCTGGTTCGATGCCAATCTCAGCGAGAAAGGTGATTATTACATCAAGGACAGTCCGTCCCACTGCCATAGGGAACCTTTGCACTGTAGAACAAGTCCCACAGTGCTGTGAAACGAGTCCCACCGTGCTGGTTATCCAACGCGTCGTATACTTAATATTGTCTTTTGCAAACAGGCAAGGAGGAGGCTCTAGCCGCCGGCAAGGCCGTCAAGGAGGCCGGTCTGGAATTCGATGTGGCCCACACCTCGGTGCTGACCCGCGCCCAGGTGACACTGGCCAGCATCCTGCAGGCCAGCGGCCACAAGGAGATCCCCATCCAGAAGACATGGCGCCTAAACGAGCGCCACTACGGTGGACTTACTGGTCTGAACAAGGCCGAGACCGCTGCCAAGTATGGTGAGGCTCAGGTGCAGATCTGGCGTCGCAGTTTCGATACCCCGCCGCCACCAATGGAGCCGGGCCACCCGTACTACGAGAACATCGTCAAGGACGCCCGTTATGCCGATGGACCCAAGCCGGAGGAGTTCCCCCAGTTTGAGTCTCTGAAGCTGACCATTGAGCGTACGCTGCCCTACTGGAACGACGTCATCATTCCTCAGATGAAGGAGGGCAAGCGTATCCTGATCGCTGCCCACGGCAACAGCCTGCGCGGCATCGTCAAGCATTTAGACAGTGAGTATCAAAAGTATAAGAATATCTGCTACTTTTGGAACCATTTCAATATATTTCTTTTAAAACCGTAGATATATGGTATTCCTTCAATCGTATTCAGTAATAATTGAATCCTTTTCCTTTTCCCTTCTTCCAGACCTGTCTGAGGACGCCATCATGGCTTTGAACCTGCCCACGGGCATTCCCTTCGTCTACGAGCTGGACGAGAACTTCAAGCCAGTGGTGTCCATGCAGTTCCTCGGCGACGAGGAGACCGTCAAGAAGGCCATCGAGGCTGTGGCTGCCCAGGGCAAGGCCAAGTAGAAGCTATCATTATCGAATCCCACACAAAAACCGGCACAAATCAGACGGAGCAAGATGGCGGTCTGAGATGGCGCTCTCCGTGTTCACTATATCCTACTCGTTGTTGTTGTTCGCGTAGCAGAATAATTGGTTTAAATCCCAACTAAAGTTAATAAATAATTTATTATTATACACACCCAACACAATTTCGGATGAGGAGTCTCTTTCTTTATTGGTGGGATCACTTCTTCTTGTTCTTCTTGCCATCCTTGGCCAGTTCGAGGCCCAGGATGCACTTGGGCGGCACCTTGTACGTTTCGGTGAGGAGCGTGTGGACAAAGCGCACCTGGTTGCCCTGGATTTGGAGCTGTTCGTGCTTCTGGTGCGGCAGCTTCACCACACTGGTGCTGGCAGCGGCTCCCTGCTTGCACAGCTTAATGAACTCGGCCAGGATGATGCCGTATGCCTCGATGTTGCTCACCAGCGTAACCTTTTTGTTCCCGGAGCGCGTGGCGAGGGACATTTGGATGAGGGGCTTGCCGCTGGTGTCCTTGCCGCTGCACATCTGGTAGGAGTGCTCCATTTTGCTGGTGATTAGGGAGCACATCTCGCTAAGCGAGGCCTCCCGGTCGCCATAAAGCTCGATCAACGTTTCGTCTGGTTTTACCAGCTTCGTCAGGGGATGGAGCAGCCCGTGCTTGCTGACATACTCCCGGATGATTTTCTTGATCTGTCCCGCAGGGATTCCCTCGCCGCGCTTGAAGTTTAGCTTGGTGAAAAAGGCCGCCGTCGCATCTGTCACTATGTACATCTCCTTCAGCTCTGAGTGGAATAGAGGCGTCTCAGACGCCGCTCCATTGGCCTCGTTCGCCTTGACATCGGTGATAAAGTTCACAACTTCGGGATGTTCCAAATCCACCGACGTGATCTTGTCCACACCCTTGCTCTCCTCGCGCACCACAATAAATCCCTGATCTACCATCTCGGCCAGAAAGTTGGAAAGCTTCTTGTAGCGTGTCTTCTTAAGGTCAATCTGCTCGGCGGCCTCGGTGACCACGTAGAGTCGGTAGAAGTTGCTGGTCAGCAGGGGCAGAGGCAGCTTCTTTCCGTGGTTCTTCAAAGCAGCGAGAAAAGCGTTCTTAAGGATTGTATCGGGCGTGCACTCCTTCTCCTCATCCTCCTCATTCTCCTTCTCCTCGTCGCCTTCTTCCCAGGAATCAGGGACCAGCGATAAGGAAGCAGTGTTTGCCTCCAGATCCTCTGTTTGCGCCACAGAGGCAAAGGATGCAGGAGCTGCGGGCGCAGCCTTTTTCCGCTCCAGTTCAGAGCCGAGAGCTGGGAAATCCTCGCCTGATAAGGCCTTAGTCCTCACAAGTGGGATTTGCTGCACCAAACTGGGCTCATGGGACCAGAGCTTGTCTCCAAAGAGATGCAACATCTTAATGGCCACGCCATGGCCGCCGCACATGTACAACTCGTCGCTGGAGCGGGCCAACTGACCGAGGCCTACCGCCGACTTGTTGTTGGTGAGGTTCACAGCCACTGAAACGGTTCTAGAGTTAGGGATATATCCTGCGGAACTTCTACCATAGTACTCACTCAACTGTCCCTTCTTGTAGTGGCCGTACATGTTCAGTCCCACGCCTAGGGGCACCACACCCGGCAGCATCAGGTCCGCTCCGTTGGTCAGCTTCGGCAGCACGCCCTCGTGCGTGGTAAAGTACGGCAGAAGATCGGGGACGGACCACAGCGCGTACAGAGTGGGCACCAACTGACCACCATCCAGTTCAAAGAACATCGGCTGCTTCTCTACACAGTAAACGATGCTCTGGACGCCGCCATGCGTAAGGATCTTAAGCTGCGTTACCGCCGCCTTTGCTGGCACAAGCACCTCGATGGACACATGCGGGTATGCCGCCTCCAGGCGCTGGCGGAACTTCTTGCTCTCGGAGCCCTTGAGCGCCGCACTGCTCTTGGGTCTGTACGGCTTGAGAAACATCTGTCTGGTGTCCCGGAGTGGTGTCCTATGCTGCGCGCTGTTAAGATTGGAGGTTGGCACATGCCACAGTGGAAACAAAAACAAACAATGCGCCAGCCAGTGCAGAGCGCTTGTCTTTTTTCCAACTGGAGTTAGCTTTAAATTAATTTAATTTATTATTGACTTTTGATACATTAAATTTAATGTTATATTGTTTTAGAAAAATAGGTTGTAATTTATTATTTTAATTATTTATAATTTTTGCTCAATTATTTTTCATATTATTTTTTTTTAATTTTGAAAATGTGAATTCCCGGTATAAAAATTCATATTGCGATTATTTGTTTAATAAAATTATCTTGAACTTCCAGATAGTTTCCTCAATTAAGGCTTCCAAGAACTGCAGTTCACAATTAACTGAAACAGCATACCAACATGCGTACATTCACAATGGCCAGCCCCTCTCCCCGTGGAAATTTGCCGGCTTTTCCTCATCGGAAAATTCAAAAAGGACGCAAGGACCTCTTTCCTCAGGTAGCCAAGAAGCGATACGCATAAGATCTTGTAAAGACGCCATCTTTTATTCAACGAAACATCTGTGGTAACAATATTTCCTCCGCAAACGACTTTTGTAACTTGAAAATGAGCGTTTGATTCATAATTTTTAGGTTTAGCTACGTTTTTGTACTTAAAAAGATACTTAGTAAGCAGGTATAGATTCCCCTTTCTTTTTAACATTTATCCCGGCCCCGGAAAAAATATCCTAATCCGAATCCGAGTCCAAGTCGTTGTTGCCCCCGCCAACTCCGGGCTGAGTGGGCGGATCGTAGAAATGGAGACTCTTGCGCCAGATCTTCACCAGACCATCGAAGGCCCGGCGGCTATACTTTCCGTATTTGTTGGGCGTGCGCGGATGCTCGCGGCCGCGCTCCGCCTTTGGCACCATCTTCACATACCGCTCGTAGGCCGATGTATTCTTGCCATAGTCGATCTGCTTCTGGCGTCGGGAGAGCACGGCGGGATCGGCTTCGGTGTAGGACGACGAGGATGAGGTGGAAGATGTGTAGCTATTGTGGCGCACGCGCTTTTCCTCCTTGTGGCCCCTGAAGTTGCGCTGCCGGTAATTGTTGCCGCCCTTAGCAGTGGCAGCCAGGGCATCGCCGTTGGCCGAAGAGTTGCTGCTGCTGTTCGGACTGTTCGAGCGGCTTTCCTCCTCGTTGCTGGGCGGCGTTTGCGAATGGCGACGCTTGTACGGCGTCTTCAGCTTATCCTCCTTGACCAGTCGCTCGAATTTCTCTTCGTTGACACCGTCGAGGAACTCGAAGCCCATCTCACGATCTATTTTCCCCTCGGCAGTCTCCTGTTTCACTTCGAGAGGCTCCTTTTTGATCACGGAACCGCAGCTGGCGGCGCTGCTATTAAGGGAGCTTGATGCCTGTGGGTCAAAATAACCTATTTAATAATAGTTTTGCTAAGATGATGCATCGGTCTCTTACCTCATCACTGTGGCCGAACTCCGCCCGGACCTCCTGGGCCCAACTCTGCATCTGGGGCTTCACATCGATCGAGATGGAAGACGCCGAGGAATTCAGGCTGGCGGAGTCCTTTATCGGCGTGTTGTCCACGGACATAAGTTGGTCCTCGCAGAGCATCTTTGTACTGTGTTGATGTTGCAAGTGTTTGCTGATCTGGAAGATGCTGGTTCGCTGCGAGGATGTTGTTTTGTTTTCACCGCAATGTTTTGTGCCCGACGACTGCTTCGCGCGTTTTTTGTTGTGATGCCTGCGAGCCAGATCAGTGTGGCCAAGTGGTTGCCAGGCTAAAGATGGCCCAAACGCCAAGAATCCCATATAAACAAATTAAAAAATAAATGAAAAGTACTTTGGCAGATAACTTGTTTGATTTGTTTTAATTTAATTTAATTCTCAACATGCTGGAAGTTTATTTTGTTTAAATCAGTGCCTTATTTACAAAATAAATAAAATATAAAAAATTCCTCCGTGTACCATTTTCCCACCGTTCCGTTTCGACGCTAACTCACCGACGCTAATTTGACGCACATAATAAATAATACATTAACTTATTTACCAAGGCGGAAATTCGTTTCCAATGGAAATAGTTTATTATCTCCGTTCCAGTCCCCTCCGTCCATTTCCAACACTTCACCAGGCAAATCTCTGACTAGGATGTTGGTCACATTTTCAGCGTATTCGAGTGATTTAGCATTTTTCGGCATAAAGAAGAGAAAGATTGAAAATTGAAACGGTGTACAATTGTTGGTTAGTACGCATTAGATTCACCTGCCTACATTAGAGAAAAATCGATTCGGAGTCCCAGCCTAACATATGTCAATTACACATTCGTAGAACATACCTGTGAGTGGAAACAACGCAGCTGAAAATGAGTCTTACATCCGCCGCGGGGATAATTTCCCTACTCGATGAGCCGATGCCGGACTTGAAGGTATTCGCGCTGAAGAAGCTGGACAACATCGTCGATGAGTTCTGGCCCGAGATCTCCGAGTCCATTGAGAAGATCGAGATGCTGCACGAGGATCGCAGCTTCCCAGAAAACAAACTGGCTGGCATGGTGGCCTCAAAGGTGTTCTATCACCTCGGCTCCTTCGAGGACGCCTTGACGTATGCCTTAGGTGCTGGCGATCTGTTCGATGTGAACGCGCGGAATGAGTACACGGAGACGATCATTGCCAAGTGCATCGATTTCTATATTGCCCAGCGCGTCGAGTTCATCGAGAATCCGAGGGAGGCCACCATTGTGGACGAGCGTCTGGAGGGCATTGTTAACCGCATGATTCAACGCTGCCTAGATGACAATCAGTTCCGTCAGGCCTTGGGCATTGCGCTGGAGACGCGTCGCATGGATATTTTTGAGGTAGCCATTATGAAGTCGGACGACGTGCGTGGCATGCTGGCCTACGCCTACAACGTGACGATGTCGCTGATTCAAAATCGGGGCTTCCGCAACCAGGTGCTGCGCTGCCTGGTCGGGCTGTACCGCGACCTTGGCGTACCCGACTATGTCAATATGTGCCAGTGCTTGATCTTCCTGGAAGATCCACTGGCCGTGGCTGAGATGCTGGACACTCTTACCCGCTCCTCCGTGGAGACGAATAATCTGATGGCCTACCAGATCGCCTTCGATCTGTACGAGTCCGCCACACAGGAGTTCCTCGGCAATGTGTTGCAGGCCCTCAAGGACACCGCCCCCATTCCCACCGCCCTGCCCAGCACCTTTAAGCCGCAGGGCACAAATTCCGAGAACGGCTCTAAGTCAGAAGACGACAAGGCCAAGTCGGAGGAAGATATCACCGAGGATAAAGAAGGTAGGCTGCTATTTGTTGTCCAATCTTTTGGATTTGCTTTACTATTGATTTTGTGCTCACAGCTGATGTTAAGGTTGAGCGCACCATTGACTCCCTTAACGAGGTGGAGAAGCTGCATCAGAAGAACATAGAGAAACTCATCTCCATTCTTTCCGGCGAGGTGTCCATCGACTTGCAGCTGCAGTTCCTCATCCGCAGCAACCACGCCGATTTGCAGGTGCTACGCGGCACCAAGGAGGCTGTTCGCGTGTCCATCTGCCACACGGCGACGGTAATCGCCAACGCCTTTATGCACAGCGGCACCACCTCCGACCAGTTCCTGCGCGACAATCTCGACTGGCTGGCCAGGGCAACGAATTGGGCCAAGCTGACGGCCACCGCCTCGCTGGGCGTCATCCATCGAGGCCATGAAAAGGACTCGCTCGCCCTTATGCAGAGCTACCTGCCCAAGGAAGCCGGCCCGAGCTCGGGCTACTCCGAGGGCGGTGCCCTCTACGCCCTGGGCCTAATCCATGCGAATCACGGAGCTAATATCATCGATTATCTGCTGCAGCAGCTGAAGGATGCCCAGAACGAGAATGTGCGTCATGGCGGCTGTTTGGGACTGGGTCTCGCCGGCATGGGCACTCATCGGCAGGACCTTTACGAGCAGCTCAAGTTCAATCTCTACCAGGATGATGCCGTCACAGGTGAGGCCGCTGGCATTGCCATGGGCATGGTGATGCTGGGCTCCAAGAACGCCCAGGCCATCGAGGATATGGTGTCGTATGCGCAGGAGACGCAGCACGAGAAGATTCTGCGCGGCCTGGCCGTTGGCATCTCCCTGACGATGTTTTCGCGCCTGGAGGAGGCTGACCCGCTGGTGACCAGTCTGTCCACCGACAAGGATCCCGTTCTGCGTCGCTCGGGCATGTACACCATTGCCATGGCGTACAATGGAACTGGTAGCAATAAGGCCATTCGTAAGCTGCTCCACGTGGCCGTTTCGGACGTAAATGATGATGTGCGTCGCGCTGCCGTCACCGCCATTGGTTTCATCCTGTTCCGCACCCCGGAGCAGTGTCCCTCGGTGGTCAGTCTACTGGCCGAGTCCTACAATCCACATGTTCGTTATGGCGCCGCCATGGCGCTGGGCATTGCCTGCGCCGGCACAGGATTGCGCGAGGCCATTGCTCTCCTGGAGCCAATGGTTAAGTTTGATCCGGTTAACTTTGTGCGCCAAGGCGCTTTAATCGCCTCGGCCATGATATTGATCCAGCACACGGACCAGAGCTGTCCCAAGACCACCTTCTTCCGCCAACTGTACGCCGAGGTTATCAGCAACAAGCACGAGGATGTAATGGCCAAGTATGGCGCTATTCTGGCTCAGGGTAAGTGGGATTTTTTTTATTATTTATTGGATGAGGAAGAAAACAATGAAGAATATATACTAAAAGTCATATATATTAACGTAAAAATATTGATTTCCAAAAAAATATCCGTAAATTTAATGAAAAAATGTCCTAAATAAAACAAATTTTTATTAATAATATTTTCCAGGCATCATCGATGCTGGCGGCCGGAATGCCACTCTGTCGCTGCAATCCCGGACAGGACACACCAATCTGCAGGCCGTGGTCGGTATGCTGGCCTTCACCCAGTACTGGTACTGGTTCCCCCTTGCCCACACCCTGTCGCTGGCCTTCACGCCAACATGCGTTATTGGCCTGAACTCGGATCTGAAGATGCCCAAAATGGAGTACAAGTCGGCGGCCAAGCCCTCGCTGTACGCTTATCCCGCTCCGCTGGAGGAGAAGAAGAGCGAGGAGCGCGAGAAGGTGGCTACCGCCGTTCTCTCCATTGCCGCCCGCCAGAAGAGACGCGAGAATGCCGACAAGAAGGAGGACGAGAAGATGGATGTGGACGAGGACAGCAAGGAAGGTCAACCTTCGGCCGCCAAGAAGGAGGATGAGGCCAAGGCTGACGACAAGCCGGCGACAGAGGAGAAGCCCAAAAAGAAGGAGGAGAAGGACAAGAAGAAGGACGAGGACAAGGAGGCGACGGCGACAAGTGACAAGGAAAAGGAGAAGGAGAAAGAGAAGGATAAGAAGGAGAAAAAGGAGCCTGAGCCCACCTCCGAGATCCTGCAGAATCCCGCCCGCGTTCTTCGTCAGCAGCTGAAGGTCCTCAGCGTCATCGATGGCCAGTCTTATGAGCCCCTAAAAGAGGTAACAATTGGCGGCATCATAGTGTTCCAGCACACTGGAAAGGCCGAGGACCAGGAGCTGGTGGAACCCGTGGCCGCCTTCGGCCCAATGAACGACGAGGAGAAGGAGCCGGAGCCGCCAGAGCCGTTCGAGTACATCGAGGACTAAATGGGCATGCTTTTCGTCATTATCTAAGTAAAAAACCCAAACCCTGTTCGATTTGTAAAACCCTTGCATACTTTTCAAGAGAAACCACAACGCTAACCCCTATCGCTAATAACGAAACAAATAAAAATGTTCATCGTTTATGATGTAAACAAAAAGGTTCATCGTTTATGATGTAAACAAGTTGTGCGTACTTTGCTTTATGGCTCCCCCGATCTGGGGATTACCTGCGCAGCCGTCTATGTCGCGGACGCCAGCCTCTCAGACTTATCTTGGCGGAGGAGAGCTTTCGATCAAGTGAGATTGTTTCGCCATATGCTGTAAGTTTGCTCCAAACATAAAAGATTTCACAACGCTCGGCAATTGGTGGGTTCTCGATTGGTATTATCTTGGACTCTCTGTCTCTTCTCTCTCTTTGGAGGTGAACAATGGCGCATCTAAACTGTCCAAAAGGGGTTGATGAAGCCCCAAACATAACCTAAACCATATAAAATACTTGTTATGATGTTTGAAATTTACTAAATATTATTTGAATACATTTTCAGATATTAATAATTAATGGATGAAATTATTAAAAATATTATAATATAAGCATAATTTTCTATTCTGCTATTTTTCTGAAGGCAAGTGGTAAAAATATGTTTGCCAATCATCTGGCCACCAAATAACCCCATTGGTCGCGCCCTTGCTGCATGCCACAGTGTTTGTACCTCAAATGACGAATAAAACAAAAGTTCAACTAGCTAGTGACCAGTAGTTTACCTTCTGTGACACAATTTTAACACCTTCGCCGACGTGGAGCGTTATCAGGCGGGATTTGGAAAACAAATGTTGTGCCGCCATCGAAATCACGGCTATAAACATACAACTGCAACGGGGTGGCAGCACTGACCGCGGCGCACGGTATAAATGGTGAGCGAATCTCTCTCTCCAAAATCATTCAATTTTTTTTGTTACTTCGTGCGGTGCCTCCGCCGCATTTTCGTAAAAACTAGTCGCGTAAATATCAGTAGTGTAATTAGTAGTTTGTGTTGACAACTAAATTAGTAGTCTGGCTGCGCCGGGCCACAAATGTTAATTGGGTTATATAGTGGTGCTTACAACCCGAAATCAGAAATACTCGCAGCCAGTTCTTTGTGTAGCTCCTCGCCAGAAGCGGGAAATTGCAAGTAACGGTGCAGCACCTGACCTCGACCTACACAACAAATACATACATAGAAACATCGCAGTGATTTTTTGTTGCCGGCTGTGTTTGCCTCATTGATTTTCACGAAACGAAGACGGGAAGGAGAGGATAAAGCAAGAGAGCAGAAACCAAGTGCAGTGCCCCTCGCCCGCGTCCGAGAGTAACGGTGAATCCCGGGCCCAGATCAGCCAAAAAGAAACCCACACAGCAGCCATGAACCGCACCAGAAGGAAGGTCGTCCGCCCCAAGAACCCCTACACCGAGGCAAACTTCTTCTCACAATGGAGCTTCTGGTGAGTGTCCCCCGGGAACCCCATTTTACGGCAAGTGCTCGTGAACTCTCCCTGCTTGCGTTAGTCATGGGCTCCATTATTTACGGTAAATTATATAGTTTTGCAGCACGTGTTCAGGCCATATTGAGGGAGCAAGTAGTACCAGTTTTTGGACCTCCTTATCGGGGTTGCTCGACTATAATTAGTTGATTCGTATTAGCCTGTCCGGCCGATAACTGTGGCTAGATAAGAGTGTTCCATTCTAATGAGAATTGGAGCGAACATCCCATTAAATTGGATGCCGCCTTTATTAGATGTCAATGCCTACAGCAACAAGGTTACGCACATCGCTGGATTTATTTAGATCTAACGCATAGGAGCGGTCATAGTCTAACCCAGCTTTATGGGCGATAACACCCCGCATTTGAATTGGCGTTCCGTTTGCGCTTTACTACAATGTCATATTTACTACAAAGATTGGAATTGGAATCCCTCCGTTCTCCCCTATCGGCAGCCACTGAACAGTTATGAGCCCCACACAATTAGGCAGAATTGTGTTTCATTAACAAAGACTTGAGGATCCCACAGTGGGGACTGTCACATGGCAGATCTCAGAAATCAAGTCTTTGTTTAGGGTATTCTCATGAGTTTACAGTAGGAACAGTTGGACAAATTATAAACAATACAAAAATATGTATAAAGATAGCCTATGGAGGGTCCATATAAGCTTTAAACTTTCCAAAATTCTTACATAAAGAATTGTTAATAAAAACAATCGAGAAATAACAGTTAGAAGGCAGAGCTGGAGCTAGAATATCTATGTATTTAAATTTATAGCATGGCTGTTAACCCAGTCCAGCCTACTTGTCTTACTTTAATATTACCTTTCATTATCAATTTCATAGTAATCTTTAAAAAACAATCTATATGATACAAAGACAATTAAAAATATTAGCCTAACAAGCCTTATCGGCTTTTTTTTGTAAAAAAAAAACTGGGTAAGACTCGCCTTTAGAAATAACAACCCAAAGCTCTTAGTTTTCTTTTAACAATTAAAAAAAAGTTTACGGTAGAATTTATATTATCCAGAATGCTAATATTATTGCATTGCAAATATTGTCCTACATTTTCTTGTTAAAGTTTTTACTGTATGTGCAACTATACAAGTCTCGCCAAGTGTTTGATTAATATGTAATCAAACACAGTGTGTCTGGGTTTTCATTTTCGCAGATCTTGAGTCTGACGAAATTCCCAAGAATATTACTCTTTGTGCGCAAGTTTTTGTCTACGTTTTATCAGAGGACTTTCCTATGGCAATAAAAACACACATTTCTAGTTGGTTATCTTATTACAACGACTTCACTTATTTAATTAAATCCCCAGAAAGCCCCAGGAAGTCATAAAAGATTTTGGGGGTCTTAGCAACCAACCAGAAGATCTCACCTTGCCTGGCTCTGCGCTATCGGGACAATTAAAGGGGTTCCAAGGAGCAATTATAGAACCATTATAAACTTTAAAGATTACATGGCTACAGCTTAAAAGTCCAGAGAAATGCATAGTTATTATAAAAGTTATTTAAATTATATTTATTAGTATATAGTTTTTATCATGCATTAACAAACTAATTTTTAATTAGAGCCATATCTGGAAAAATAATTATTTTATTTAAATGAATTAATTAAACCTTTTAATTTATTCGATGAATAGAAAAAGAAAATAATTTATCAAAACTCGATTTTATTCCATTTTTATCAAATTAATTTTAATTTTAAGCTCTTATATTTAATAAATTTATTATTTTTAAAGCATTTTATTTTCTAAAAGAGACCTAACAAATTACTAACTGGAAATCTTTTCCAGGTGGATGCGAGATCTGTTTAAGCGAGGTCTCAAGGGTCCCTTGACGGACGAGGAGCTGTACCAGCACAGGAAAACACTGGACAGCGAACGGGTGACAAACAAGTTCGCCGAGCTGTGGGACGATGAGCTAAAGCGAGATGATCCCAGCGTGGTGAGGATGATATTGCGGGCGTATGGCAAGATATTCGTTCCTATGGGATTGGCCTTCTCCCTGGCCGAGACGGTTTGCAAGTAGGTAGAAATATGAAATATGCTTTCTAGCCAGAGATTAGTTGCTAATCGCATTCGTTTCTGTTGCTTTCCAGGTCCTGCATGCCCCTGTTTCTAGGTAACCTCGTAGGCTACTTTGCCGTAAATCAAACGGAGATTAGTGAACAGACGGCGTATCTGTACGCCATCGGAATTGTGATATGCATGCTGGTGCCGGTGCTGACCTTCCATCCATTTATCTTTTACATCTTCCAAGTGGGCACCAAGCTGCGCCTCGCTCTGTCAGGTCTCATCTACCGCAAGGTCCTGCAAGTTTCCAAGAGCAGTAGCAACGACGGCCTGCGCGGCAGAGCCATCAATATTCTGTCAAACGATCTCGGTCGCTTCGATGTTGCGCTTTGCTTCCTCCACGACACGTGGAAGGGACCGATGGAGTCACTAATCATTGGGTTCCTCATGTACCGAGAGATCGGTATATCCGCTGTGATCGGAGTCTCCTTCATGCTCAGCTTTATACCACTGCAGGCGTGGGCCGCCAAAAAGGCGGCGTACTATCGCCAGATGACTGCGGAACGGACGGATCTCCGAGTGAAGCTGATGAACGAGATTATCCAGGGCATCCAGGTGATTAAGATGTATGCCTGGGAGCGTAGCTTCGCTCGCGTCATAGCGGAAGTGCGCCTCAAGGAGGTGAAGGCCATCCGTGGCACTGCCTACATCCACGCCGCCCTCGGCTGCACCTCCATGATTTCACCACTGTCCGTATTCCTGGCGCTGTGCTCCTACGTTTACCTAGGGGACCCACTGACCGCCCAAAAGGTCTACACCGTTTCATCGTATTTTAACATGCTCAATGACTCGATGGTTACCTTCTGGCCCATGTCCATTACCTTTATCGCTGAGGCTTTGGTGTCCGCCAAGCGCTGCAAAGAGTTCCTGCTTGACGGAGACCGGGCGGAGGTTCCCATCAACCAAGAGGCCAATCAGCAGACAGCTAAGAACAAACGCAAGATATCCAAGGAGGACAAGCAGAAGAATGTCGAGCTAAATGGCTCTCTGCTGTCCAACGGCAAGCCACAGCACAATCGCCTGAGGGACTACGACCCAGAGGCGCCCAAGAAGTGCGTGGTGCTCAAAAATGTAACCGCTTCGTGGGACACGTGCGACGGTCATGCCAACTGTGCTATCGAGGACTTTAGTACGGACATTCCGGATCAAACACTGACCGCCGTAGTTGGTCCCGTTGGTGCGGGCAAATCCAGCTTCCTTAACGTACTGCTCGGCGAGGTGGGCATCGATAAAGGCGAGGCCATGGTCCACGGCAAGGTCTCGTATGCCTCCCAGGAGCCCTGGGTGTTTGAAGGAACCATCCGCGATAATATCGTCTTTGTGGAGGATTACAACGAGCGGCGTTACAAGAAGGTGGTGAAGGCTTGCGGCTTGGAGCGTGATATGGAGCTTCTGCCCCGCGGAGACTTGACAGTGGTCGGCGAGCGAGGAGTGAGCCTGAGTGGCGGGCAAAAGGCCAGGGTAAGCTTGGCCAGAGCTGTCTACCGCAAGGCAGATATCTACCTACTGGACGACCCGCTCTCTGCCGTGGACACGCATGTGGGCAAACACATCTTTGATCGCTGTATACGCGACTTTCTGGCCAATAAGATTCGGATTCTGGTCACGCATCAAGTGCAGTACCTGTTCGATGTGGAGCACCTGCTGCTGATGGGCAACGGCAAGATTATGGCCCAGGGCAGCTACCAGGAGCTGCAGCGTTCGCGGCAGTTCCAGTTCCTCGAGCAGACACTGCACGATGAGAGCGGCATCGGCGATACACACAGTCTGAAGAGTCAAATATCGCGCAGCGATTCGGAGAAGAGCATGGAGCATCATCAGCAACTGCTGCAGCCCGGCGAGGAGGTGGAGGAGCTAAACCAGGAGCAACAATCGGTCGGCGCCATCAAGATGCATGTCTATGCCTCATACATTAAGGCCCTGGACAGCACCTTTCTGCTGGGACTCATTGTCTCGCTGTTTATCTGCGCCCGCGTCATGCTCACCGGCGTGGATTACTTCCTGTCGCGTTGGGTCATTTGGGAGGAGAAAATTGCAATTAATGGCACTGCCGCCTTGCTGAGTGAAGGTGAGCCTATGCCCACCAATGATACGCTTGCCTTAAATGCCACAGATGCATCTATAACGCCTCTGATTGCCGACAAGATTGAGGCGGGCATTCGACAGGAACTGGTCCTCTTCTATGCCACAATACTGGGAGCCACGCTGATCGTTTACCTCATCCGCACCTTTGGCTTCTTTAAGATGTGCTTGCGCATTTCGCTGCATTTGCACGATCGCCTCTTCAGGGGCATCACCCGGGCCAGCATGTACTTCTTTAATACGAACTCCTCTGGACGGATACTGAATCGCTTCTCCAAGGACATAAGGACTGTTGATACGGATCTTCCGCATACGCTGCTGGATTGCATGGCCTTCATCATCGATGTCTCTGGAGTGGTGATCATAGTGGCCATTGCCAACTACTGGCTGCTGGTGCCCGCTGCCATCATTGGCACCGTATTGGGTTTGATACGTTACCTCTACGTGAACACCAGCCGGAGTGTGAAGCGAATTGAGTCCATATGTGAGTTGAAAAGTCTATTTAAAACTATAATAATTTTATAATTAAATTATTGTTTTTAATCTCCTCCAGCTCGCAGTCCCGTCTTCTCGCTGACCAACCAGACCTTTCAGGGCCTCACCACCATCCGTGCTCTGCAGGCTCAGAGCGCCTTGGAGCTGGAGTTCCATGAGTATCAGAATACCAATACATCTGCCTGGTTTCTGTTCCTCTCCTGCACACGTGCCTTTGCCTTATGGTCGGATCTGCTATGCATTGCTTATATGGCGGCGGTAACCTTTAGTTTCTTGCTGCTCAAGGATGAGTTCGACAGTGGCGATGTGGGTCTGGCTATCCTGCACTCCACCACGATGACGGGCATGTGCCAGTGGGGCATGCGGCAGACGGCGGAACTGGAGAATCAAATGACGAGCGTTGAGCGTGTGCTGGAGTATATGGAACAGCCACCGGAGGCGCCACTGGAGACGCCCGAAAAGTTTAAGCCAAAGACCGAATGGCCGAGCAAGGGACGCATCGAGTTCATCAACTTTAAGCTGCGCTACTCGCCAAAGGAAGCGCCGGTGCTGAGGGACCTGAACTTCACCATTGAGCCGCGAGAGAAGATTGGCATTGTGGGCCGCACTGGAGCCGGCAAATCGTCCATCATTCAGTCCATCTTTCGTTTGGCCTGCAACGAGGGCATGATCCGTATCGACGATGTGGATATTGAGCACTTGGGCCTGCACGATCTGCGCAGTCAGATCTCCATTATACCCCAAGATCCGGTTCTATTTTCGGGCACATTGCGCTACAACTTGGATCCAATGGACGAGCGTACGGACGAGGAGATGTGGAAGGCGTTGGGCGATGTGGAGCTGCGCTCCTACGTGTCTACTCTCATTGGTGGCCTCAACTGTCGAATGTACGACGGCGGCTCCAACTTTAGCGTGGGCCAGAGGCAGCTTGTCTGCCTGGCGAGAGCTATCTTGAGGCACAACAAGATCTTGATCATGGATGAGGCCACAGCCAACGTGGATCCAGAGTAAGTTTAGCCGCAAATAAAATTGCAAAGGTAATTATTTTAAATTAATTATGAAAATATATCTCTTTCAGAACCGACAAGCTAATTCAGCAGACGATCCGCTCCAAATTCGGACACTGCACCGTCCTGACCATAGCCCATCGCTTGCACACTGTTATGGACAGCGATCGAGTGCTGGTGATGGATGCAGGAGAGGCCCGTGAGCTGGGACATCCTTACGAACTGCTGCAGCGATCAGGCGGTTACTTGCGCCAACTGGTTGACAATACGGGAGCAGCCACCGCATTTGCCCTGCAACAGGCCGCCGAGCAGAGTTACAGCAAGCAACTGCTGGGAGATGACGACGACACTGCCGCCCAGGATCTGAACATAACACTTGAGGAGAAGAGTCAGTAAATGTACTTGCTCAAACGACGAAGTAGAGCATAAGAACTGAAAGTATTATGTACATACATAGCAGAATATGTACTTAAAGCTAACGAATTACCTGTTGCCTTGTACTTACGGAATATACATTTAAGCTAGCTTGTTTGTCGCCACGAATTTATGTATATGTATCTGTATCTGTATCCGTTTCACCATTATGTATCTTGTAAGTTTTGTACATCAAAGTGTTCAATCTGCAAACGCACAAAGTTCGGGAGGGAAAATTCAATCAAACTATATAGGACAAGTAAATTGTATTTAGGTACTTTTTTAAATAGTAAATCCATCTAGCTAATGTAGGATTACAAGAAAGCATACCTAAAGATACGTACAATCTCAATAAAGTGCCTGAGAGTTATTAACTAACGAATGTAAACAAAAAAACTCTAGTGATTTGTAATTATAATTTTCGGGCTGTGTTTTTACTTTGATAATTGGAGAGGGTATTATTAAAAGGTTTTTTTTTTTTCAGAGATTAGATCCGTAAGAGGTATTGGTTTATATATATATAGAATTATATAAACTGCTTCTTTCAGGAGGTTACCGAAGATGACCTGCACTGTGCGATGAGTGCAAATATTGGCATTGATCGAAAATAATGATTTGCACCAAAGCAAATCCTTCCTCTGATGCCTTTTGTGTGCTACCAGATTTAGGTGCTTTAACATGTTATTATAATAATTATTTCTTTTATACAAAAACCCTTAAAAATTATGTATGATTAAAAAGATTAATCAATTTAATATTTTCCCAATGCCTTAACCATACATATATGTATTGTAAATTAATTAGTTGAATTTCAATCTGCAAGGGTACATAAACTTCGACGAATCGAAGTTAGCTTTCTGTCTCGTTATCGTTTTAATTTCTGTGGGGAAATCAAAGTTTAAAAAACCATAACTTCCTTAAAATAGCTTTAATTTCAATTCGGAAAATTGTTTTATGTTAGTTTAATAGGTTATTATCTGCATTCTCAATTTAATTTCAAAAATTTGGGCAATTTTTGATAATTTTAATGATGAAACCCCATATATTGCTTTAAACAAATATTTTCCTTTGTCCGGACATGGCCTGATCGATTCTCCTGTTGCTGCAGATCAGGAACATGGTCGTTGATGATTTTTTCACATTATAATACCCTGCAAGGGTATAAGAAAGCCTCAAATTACTGCAGGATTAACCCACATTCAATATTTATGGGGATAATAAATTCCTGGCCATGACTGTGCACAGCCACATCCATGTGAATCATATCGGGTGGGGGTATCGATAAGGATGAACCTTTCGAGGCTCCCAATTAAAATTGTCAATTGCTGAAAAGTGTAATCAAAGTAAGTCAACATGGTAGCCGTGATTACGATAAGATACCGCCACATCGAAGAGGAGGAGGAGGAGGAGGGTGGTCACTACTCCAGCTCTCGCCGGGATGGATAGGAAATTCGTAAACAACAGCGAAATTCACTTAGCCAAAAAGTGAGGAATCAGAAACGGAATGGTGGGCCATGGGCGCTGCTCCTGCTGCAGCGTCTGCTGCTCCGATGGCTGATGGGTGGCTGTCAGCGGGGAATTAAGATAAAACGTTGGGCTGCCTGCCCGATAGGCGGCCAGCTCGGCCGGCGGATCATTGATTTATAGCGATGATGATTCGCCAGCACCGAGCGGCGGCCACTAGTCGGTTAGTTAGTTAAAATTGAAGTGTCCAGCTGGCAGGCAGCCAGTAACGAGTGGAGCGGCACAAGAATAGCATGCGAGCGGTCTTGAGTCGTGGCAACCAGCAAGGATCTCAGTGAACCTATGAGTACGCGCAGTGCCGGTCGATATTATAGTCGGTGACCACCATGAGTGCGGTCTACGAGGAGCGAAAGCCGAATCCGGTCACAAAGGCCAACTTCCTTTCCAAGTGGTTTTTTATGTGAGTGCTGTGTGCCCTTGCGTATACGTAATATTCGTAATATTTGTGGCGTATACGTAATGCTTCTAAATCTGTGAACTCGTGAGGAGGCGGGCTTACGACCCCTCTTGAAGTCCTGCGCTGATAAGATATCTCTCGTCGCCTGTCGCTTTGACGAACTGCCCATCGCCCGTCGCCACCGCCTCCGACTCCGCCTCGGGCAGATATAGTATATGGCCAGCACCTTGGCCGTCACTCGGAATTTACGGCGCGAGTGGATTTGCTTTTGGTGGCGATAATAGCGATAAAAGCGATAAAAGCATCCGCGACAGCCGGGCGACACCTGTCACAGCATGTCCGTCAATAAACAAACCCCCCACCTGGTGCTCTCTGTCTCCTTCCAGCTGGACGCGCGAGATCCTCGTGAAGGGTCTGCGACGCAGCCTCGATCCCGCCGACCTCTATGCCCCCGAGCCGAGTCTCGAAAGCACTCACGTCTCCGGCTACCTCTTGGGCTTCTGGGAGCAGGAACTGAAGCGCAAGAAGCCCAATGTCCTGCGCATGATATTCAAAGCCTATGGCTGGAGCTTTGTGCCCATGAGCATCGTCTACTCGATCATGGCCATTGCTGTGCAGTGAGTATTAGGAGGGGAGCTAAGTAGGGGGATTAATAATCTACCAACAGATAGATATAGCTGAGGTTTCATGTCCTGATAATTATGCCCTTTTTTATGAGTATAATATTATTTTCGTGGCTTCCACAGCACAACGCAGCCCTTGATGCTGGGCGGTCTGGTTTCCTTCTTCTCGGAGAGCACCGAGAACATTAGCAAGCACTCGGCCTACCTGTACGCCATGGGCGTGGTGCTGTGCTCCTTGATCTCGGGCCTCTTCTTCCATCCCTTCATGAAGTACCTCTTCCGTGTGGGTTCCCGTGTCCGATTAGCCTGCGCCGGATTGGTCTACAGGAAGTTCCTGCGCGTCTCTGTGGCGGCGGACAATAGTGGCGTGAGTGGCTATGCGATTGCCTTAATGGCCACCGATTTGCCGACCTTCAACGAGTCCTTCTACTGCTTCCACGAGCTGTGGCGGGGTCCATTGGAGGGTGTGGTGTTTGTGTATATCATTTATCAACTGATTGGCTGGCCAGCGGCGGTGGGACTGGGCACCATAGTGGCCTTCATACCCCTGCAGGCGTGGGCGGCTCGGGCCATAGCCCGTTACAAGCGTCTGTCGGCGGAGTACGGAGATGAGCGGGTGAAGCTGATGAACGAGGTCATCGCGGCCATGCAGCTGATCAAGATGTATGCGTGGGAGAAGTCCTTTGCCAAACTGATCGGCAAGGTGCGCAAGGAGGAGATGAAGTCCATCAAAGGATCCACCTACATTTACGCGGGCCTGCAATGCACGGGCATGATTTCGAAGCTGTCGCTGTTCCTCTCCCTGGTTACGTACGTTTTCTCGGGGGATTTGGTCACCTCGCAGAAGGTGTTCATCGTTTCCAGCTACTACGACCATCTGAACGACTCGCTGCTCCACTCCTGGCCGTTGGCCATCAACATGTGGGTGGAGACGTTCGTGGTGGCGAATCGCGTCAAAGACTTCCTCTTCCAGCAGGAGAATCCCGCCGATGGCGGTGTGGAAAACTTCAAGGATCCGGCCACGGATCCACAGCATGGAAACTTTCCGGGACGCACCAACAATCCCCGGGCCGAGGTCAAAAGCATCTCGGTGCAGAAGCTCACAGCCAGCTGGGATCAGGCGCAGCAGGAGAAGCGACATCGGCACATTGAGGACGTGAGCTTCCAGGCCAGCGACCAGCAGTTCGTTGGCATCGTCGGCACCGTGGGCGCCGGCAAGAGCACCCTGCTCCAGGCGATTCTCGGTGAGCTGGACATCATCGGTGGCAGTGTGGAGCTTCATGGTGTCCTAAGCTATGCTCCCCAGGAGCCCTGGCTGCTTCGGGGCAGTCTCCGCGAGAATATCCTCTTTACGGAGCCGTACGACGAACAGCGCTACCACGAGGTCCTGCGAGTGTGTCACCTGGACAAGGATATAGAGCACTTGCCGGCGGGTGACAACACCCGAGTGGGTGAAGGCGGAGCTAGTCTTAGTGGAGGGCAGAAAGCCAGAGTCAGTCTGGCGAGAGCCGTCTACCGCCAGGCTGATATTTATCTGCTGGATGATCCACTCTCCGCCGTGGACTCGAACATCAGCAAGATCCTGCTGGATCGCTGCCTCAACGAGTTCCTGTGCAAGAAGATCCGCGTCCTGGTCACGCATCGGGTGCAGCTGCTCCGGCACGTCGACCACCTGGTGCTGCTCGAGGGCGGACGAATCTCTATTCAGGGTCAGTACGATGCTTTGAAGAAGCTCATCCGCTTCCGGATGTCGGTGGCCAACGATGCCGAGGTGGCCAAGCTGCGGGCAATGCGCGCGGATAGTGTCTATGAGGATCCGGAGCCAAGGAAGTCTTTGTCCCAGGAGGAGCATCTCGATCGGCATCAGCTGGAGCAGCAATTCAAGGAGCAGCAGCATCGGGGCTCTGTGAAACTTAATACCTATCGGGCATATCTCAAGGTTCTGGGGCATCCTTTGGTGGTGGGGCTGATCCTCCTGCTATTTGTGGTGGCTCGTGCCTCGGAGGCCACCATGGATATATTTTTGTCCAAGTGGTGAGTTATATGTACAAGATTGAATTTATTATAATTTCTGAAATGCTTTTTATGATCCTGAAAGTTGCAAAGTTTGCATGTGTTAAAAAGTGGCGTGCAAAAATTTATTATAATTATTATTAAAATATTTTAAAATGTCCATAAAACCCCATTTAGCATTTGTCTGAAATTAACGCGGAAATATGAGTCACAGATAGTCTGATTTATGATTTATAGTTACAAGGTTAATAACACGAGAGATTGATAAAAAAAGCACTCGTCTACCTGTTCCAGTTGTTTATTGCCATAAATATTGGCGGTATTTCGGAGCAGATGGGGAGACTCTACTATCTGGACGCCACGTGTTATATGGCTATTTCGGAATCTAACAACGCCTCATTGATTTCTCATTTAGCAAAACTAAACAAAATTCCCAGTTTTTATTAAGAATTTAGCAAACAAATTCATATAAATAAATCCAATTTGGAAGCTTGAAAATGATTAGTTTAGAATAAATTAAGAATCAAATGGTATCATTATTATTTGCAATTTAAAATATGCATAAAATATACAAACAGAAAACCTATATATCCCGAACATTGAACTCTTCTCCAGGGCCACTTGGGAGGAGACGGAGCCCAATCAGCACGAACCCATCCCGGAATACCACAAGACTCGCATGCACATGGTTGTCCTGTACACGCTGCTCATCCTGAGCACCCTCATTTTCTATGTGCTTCGCACCTTCGGATTCTTTGCAATGACCTTAAGAATATCCTTGAGAATCCATAATTATCTCTTCCGGGGCATCATCAGCGCCTGCATGCAGTTCTTTACGCTGGCCACCTCTGGCCGGATCCTCAATCGCTTCTCCAGCGACATCCTAGCTATCGATATCAACCTGCCCGCCTCGCTGATGGACTCCATTGAGTTTGTGGTTAATGGTTTGGCTGTACTTGCGGTCGTCAGCACAGCCAATATTTGGCTCCTTATTCCTGCCATCGTGGTGGTGGCTCTGCTGTATGGATGTCGGTGCCTGTACATAGGAGCCAGCAGGAGTCTGAAGAGAATTGAAACTATTTGTAAGTAGTTGAAAAAACATGTAGTATTTCTTGGAAGAGCAAATCCGAATTTATTAGTGGGATTTTTGATCCAAATTCAATCTGTAATTCACTGTCAAAATTTAATATAATTTTCACAGCCCGCAGTCCCATCTACTCCCACACGAATGCCACCTTCCGGGGACTGGCCACCATCCGTGCTCTTAATGGGGCCAAACGCATGGAGCAGGACTTCCATCATTACCAGAACGAGAACACTTCGGCACTCTACCTCCATGTGAGCATCAATCGGGCCTTCGCCTTCTGGACGGACCTGATCTGCGTGCTCTACATCCTGGCGGTGACATTTAGCTTCCTGATCTTCGATAGGAGTCGAGGATACTACAGTGGGGATGTGGGCCTGGCCATTACTCAGTCCATGAAGCTGGTGCTGATGTGCCAGGCGGGAATGCGCCAGACGGTGGAGCTGGAGAACAATATGACCAGTGTGGAGCGGGTCCTGGAGTATGCAAATATACCCTCGGAGCCGGCGTACGAGACGGAGGAGTCGGTGAATCTGCCGGCTCAATGGCCCAGTAGCGGACAGCTGGACTTCCGCGATCTAAGGCTAAAGTATAGTGATCACGGACCCTACATCCTCAAGGGTCTGAACTTTACTATTCGCGGCGAGGAGAAGATCGGGATCGTGGGTCACACGGCGGCTGGCAAGTCCTCCATAGTGGCAGCCCTCTTCCGGCTAGCTCACATTGATGGCCACATCGCCATCGACGGCTTCGAGACATCGGAATTGGGACTGCACGATCTGCGGCGCAGGATCTCGATTATACCGCAGGATCCTATCCTTTTCTCGGGTTCGCTCCGCTTTAACCTCGACCCGTTCGAGGAGAAGTCGGACGCGGAGCTGTGGCAGGCCCTGGGGGCCGTCAAGCTAAAGGAATTCGTCTCGAACCTAAAGGACGGCATCTACTGTCGGGTCCACGACTGTGGGGCAAACTTCAGCATGGGCCAAAGGCAGCAGGTCTGCCTGGCCAGGGCCCTGCTTCGTCAGAATAAGATACTTATTATGGACGAGGCAACGGCCAATGTGGATCCACAGTAAGTTTATTAATAATTGATATATGATATATATATGTATATGATTTATATGGTCGGAAATGAAATGTTTTATTATTGCAGAATTTTGTTTTTAATTTTATTTTTTTTATTTCATAGCTTCCGGTGTTTATATATTTAACTAAACTTTATTAATTTCACTGTGGCATCAGCTGACTAACGTTTTTTTTAAAGCCGCTGAAGTGCATGATTAATTAAATAATTTCGAAAACAAACCAAAGATCAAATGTTTACCAAAACAGTCAAAAGTTTCACCAAAGATCAAAATTGGTATTATCGGTCATGACCAAGTCACTTACATTACTTTGCCGGCATACAAAAAGTGTGAATTTTATCTATAAGTTTTAATACATATTATTTGACATTTTAAAAAGGTCATTTGGTTAGGTTATTGTGTATACATAAAATGGGCTTCGTATAGTTAGATTCAATGCAGCGTAAGGACAGAAAATAAACTGGGCATTTGGCATTAAATGTAGAATAAATATAATTAAGAAACCAAGAAACCAAAACTCAATTAATACCCAATTTTTCCTTTCTAGGACCGACAATCTCATCCAGGAGGCCATACACACCAAGTTCGCCCACTGCACCGTCCTGACCATTGCCCATCGTCTGCACACGGTGATGGACAACGATCGTGTGATGGTGGTGGACATGGGCCGAGTGGTGGAGCTTGGGCATCCCCACGAGCTGCTCCACAACAGACACGGCTACCTACATCGTTTCGTGGAGAAGACGGGCGTGGGCACGGCCCAGCATCTGCGGTACCTGGCCGAGCAGAGCTACCGGAAGCGGGTGCTGGGCAAGAAGACGGAGGTAAGGAACTCCTTGCTGGAGGTGGGCTACAAGGGGACGACGCTGTGAAAGACTGGGATAGGGAAATATAAATAAAGAAAACGAGAGCCCCGAGGGCTGGTTTGTTCTGTAAGGTATGGTAATTATAGACTTTATTATAGTGAACTGATCTTTAAATATAGTTTATAATATATGTATATATATTAAATATGTACTTTATAATATATACTCGTACTTCTGCTGACCTCGTCTTCTTGAATGAAGGTTTTGTTGGAAAAAGCAATTATCCTTGCAGCAGGTTTTCGTTTTTGTTTGTTTATTTTGTATTTTATTGTATGTCCTCTAATTTCAGCTACTCGTACTGTCTGGCTTTGATTCGCTCTCTCTACTAACTACGAGATCCTTGCTAGTAGTTGTCCTTTGGTTTCAAGTCACATGAGAAATATCGAAATGTTTGTTTTGTTTTGTTTTGTTTTGTTTCGTTTGTTGAACTCTACAAGTTGCTTCCTCTGCTCTTCAGCTCTTCGGCTTTTCGGCTCTTCTAGGCTTAAAGATTTAGTTTTAACTTAGATGTGCGATAATATATATGGCATTTGGATTCTAGATGTACATCTATAAGATTAGCATTCATATATAAAATTTCCCTTTTTTTGGTAGAGTGTAAATGAATTTATCGCATTCTGGTTTTTGTTTAATACAAGTTTTCTTTTTTTCTTTTTTTCATATAATATAGTTGTAAGTATGTAGGTTGTTCTTTTTGTGTATATAATGTAAATATTTTTAAAGTAAATAAAGCATATTCATGTATGTATATATAATTGGTTTTTAAAATATTCTCTTCGTTCTCCGCTTGTTCGTTTTAGCTTATTTAAAATTCGCTTAAAGTCTGCCTTCAACATTATTTATTTATTTATCTTTTGATGTAAATAGAAAAATCAGTGATTTCTTGTATTTCTTGTGCTTAAATGTAGAGTGTTAAAAAACTAAGTTAAACCTTGAAATTCTTCCCCAAATTCCAAAGTTTAAATTGTTTTTTGTTTGCTTTTCAGTATTGAATGTAAATAAGTAAGTAGATTTGGTTTCTCCTAGAAATAAGATTGTTTGCTCATTTTTTGTTTTTCGTTTGTTAAGAAAAATTCGATGCTTTAATAAAATGTTTTTTTTATCAATTTTATTTATTTTTTTCTCTAACTTTAATTGTTTTTAGCTAGAAGTTCTTTAAGCAACTCTACGTTTGTATTGATTTTTGGATTTTCTCACAGTTAAGCTTCTTTGATTGAGCACAAAAGCAAAAATGAGAATTGTTTCGGTTTCTGTACGCGGTTTCCTTGGGCTTTCCTTTCAACTAAACCTTATAATCGTATATATCGTCAAAGTTCTATATATTCCTATGGCTACAAAACGGGAGAGAGATCCGAGCTTGGCATTGGACAGACTCCAGAATCTTCCCCTATTCTGGACTAGCCCAATGGCAAGTCCGTGTAAATGTTACCTCCTCTATTTCTCGAGTGCTTTTGTGACATTTTTTTCATTTGGGAACTAAGGAAAATGTAATATAAGATAGTGGCATCCCTATATAGCTTTCAATTGGAAGTCAATTTAGATTTTAAGCCGTCTTGTATAATCATTATCCCTCACATCAATGTGTGTAGGGAGTGTTCCCCCAGCTGGTTTACAAATATTGTTGGAAATATAGTTGCGGAACCAAAATCCAGAGCAATGTGAATGTGCGTGCTTCGCAATGAAACGCATATTTTGATTATAAAATATGGTCCCGAGGTTGTTAAATATTTCGTCCTTCTCCCACCGACTTGTATTTCTCTTTCTATTTTCGGTTCTTTTTCTAAATTTATTTTTTATGTATTTTTTTGGGTTTAATAACATCCATAGTTTGGGAGCTAGAGCGGCGATTGGGAGAGCTAGAGTTTTTGTCACTATAAAGTACTATATAGATAAGGCGTTGTGTGTCAGCTGTCCGGGCCTGTTGGCTCTATGGGAACACTACAAGTGAGATCTGCTCTCTAGGCTGCCTCTACGCGGTGTGTTTCTTTTGTTTCTTGTTAATCCTTAAAGCCATTAACCCAAAGCTTAGTTTAATTTATATAAACTGCATTACAATATTATTCTCTATGTTAAATTAATAAAGTTTGCCTTTGCTTAGCTTGGTTTTTTATTTTTTTTGGTTGAAAAAAATAGAGTAGTATGAATTTGTTATGCAAGTTGTTTTTCTTTCTATTTTTTTTTCAATTATTTGTTGTTACGGTGTTAGTAATTCATTTAGCGTTCTTGGTGTGTATGGTATAATTATATAATTGTTTATATAATTGTTTGCCTTTAAAAAAATGTGTGTGTTCCATTAATGTTTCGAAAAAAGATAGTCCAACGAATGGCATCGTCATGTGTGTGGTGTGTATATTTTGTGTTCGTAATGTTATTATTATCGCGTGCGCATTATCGTGATCTTTAAGTGTTTTCCGTGTCCAGAGAGTTAGCCAGTTGGTCATGTCTCGCCTTATCCTTGAATTGTTGCTAGCCAATCCGCATCCTACTTGTGTCCCGGCTCTATGATCTCCACGGTGACGCTCTCGGCCACCGGATTGGTTGTGATGTTGGTGGTCAGCGCCTGCTGCTCCTGGGGCGACTCCAGCTGCTGGTGGTGCTGCTGCTGATGCTGCTGGTGGTGGCCATGATGCTGACGATGGGCCGATCCATGACGCTCATGGTGCGCGGATGCCACCTTGCCTGGAGCCACCGAGTTGCTGCGATTGGAACGCACCGAGGTGGCGGAGGCGTTGCTGGCACTGCCATGCGATTCAGAATGTGAGCCTGAGAAAGGAAAAGAGCATTATAATCCAAAAGATCACTGGCAACTGCCACTACACTCTACGGATAACCGGCTGACAGGGAAGTTATCGTTGGGCATCACAACAGGACAACAGCAATGTGGTCTCAACGGGGGCGCTCACACTCGAGCCCCCTTCTACTTGGTATTAATAATTTACGAAGCCAGAGTTAAGTAAGGAAACTATATGTAGCCGTGCTAAAAGGAAGGAAACCAAATGGTGAAAACTCAACCAAAGAGGGGATGCTGCAATGGATTAAAATAGGTTTAGAAAGAGATAGGTTTCGATGACGGTTTTTTCTTGGTAGAGTAGGAGTAAGAGTATCTACGTTCGTTTATTCTTGTATCTGTATCTGGTATCTTGTATTCTTGTTGGGTGTTTTTCTACGGAGTTTCTAGTTAGCGGTGGCAGGAGTAGTGGAGGTTCGAGTATTTGGTAGTAACTCTCGACTACAGCTTACATTCTAGAATAACAACACTGCGAGCCAAGAACAAGAACAACAACGAGTACAACGAACAGCTTAAAGAAGCTGGGTTCGCATTTTTTTTTTTTGAAATTTGAAAGTGGGAATCGATTGTCCATCGTTTGCCCACGTTTGCCCACCTTTTAGAATTTTGAAAAAATGTACACTTAAAAAAATATGAAGCCCTAAAGATTTGCTCCTGTTTACCATAGAAAATTAACTTTTTTCAAATTTTTTTTTCTTGAATTGGTAACTAAATTGATGTAAAAAAAATGCCCACCCTTTATTTTTATTAATGTTACAAATCTTTTACATGATTCTTAAACTAAATAAAACCAATTAAACTTAAGATCTTTTTATAAAAACATTTATCCTAAAAATAATTAATAAGCTCTTTTATAATAAATATAATATAATAAAATTAAGTCTTAAAGTTATTTTTATTTATCTTATTAATTTAGTTTAACACAAAACTTCTTAATAAATGGCTTAAAACAAATACAAAAGAAACAAACTCGAATGCAGAACAAAAAAGGCGCCATTGTCGCAAAGCGATTTTTCTAGAGAATTTTGTGATTTCTGCAGACTCTCTGGCGGCAAGCTGTTTCTGTGTAAGCAAGCTTTTTTGCTGTTTTCTTCGCCCAATTTTGGCGTTTAAGTTATTGGTTCCGCCAAGCTTTGTCCTTTTTTTATTTTAATGTACTTGTCAATAAAAAAGTAAAAAAAACTTAGATATAATTTTGATTTAAGAAAATTTACTGTTTATTTGTTATAAGCCTTTTTGTGTCTCCTTTTAATTTTACCAAATTTTAATAAAGTTTAAAAACCAAAACGAAAGACTTAGACAACAAACTTGATTACAGAATCAATAATTAACAGCTTGACTGTTGACATATCTACATTAACAGCTTGACTGTTAGCGAGACTGTCAGCGTGACTGTTCGCTTGACTGTTAGCTTGACTGTTAGCGAGACCGTGATCGTGACTGTTAGCTTGACTGTTAGCTTGACTGTTAGCTTGACTGTTAGCTTGACTGTTAGCTTGACTGTTCGCTTGACTGTTAGCTTGACTGTTAGCGAGACTGTGAGCGTGACTGTTCGCTTGACTGTTAGCTTGACTGT
>VNJN01008027.1:0-24441 GCA_008042485.1 Drosophila mayri
AACTTCAGGACAAGACTGTTGTTCAGCCCACTCCAAGCGTAGTTCCACTCACTAGCGTTGCTGATAAATCTCCTCTGAAAGAACTCAAAGATTCTGTCTCAGTTTCAAAAGTAGAAGAAAGCTCAACAATAGTTGAATCTAGCAGTCATTCTGTCAAAGCAGTTGAAGTAATTAAACAATCTGATCCCTTCGCGACATTCGAAGGTGATAAGGTTGAAAATAAATCTCCTCTTAAAGACGATAATAAGCCAAAACAAATTGAAAGCAAAGAAGAATCCTCTACTAAACTAGACGACAAACCAAAGTCACCTTTCGCTTCAGCAAAGCCTTTGCTACAAGAATACTCAGACGATGAAAGCGATGAGGAGTTTGGAGTTCCCAAACTTCAGGACAAGACTGTTGTTCAGCCCACTCCAAGCGTAGTTCCACTCACTAGCGTTGCTGATAAATCTCCTCTGAAAGAACTCAAAGATTCTGTCTCAGTTTCAAAAGTAGGAGAGAGCTCAACAATAGTTGAATCTAGCAGTCATTCTGTCAAAGCAGTTGAAGTAATTAAACAATCTGATCCCTTCTCAACTTTGGTTGAAGATAAATCTTCCGTTAAAGATGATAATCCAAAGCCGTTTGTAGTAAATAATGAAGAATTAGGCACAGATTTGTCCATTCAAACAGAATTTTTGGACACATTTCCTGATAGGTCAAACACTTTACCCCCTCTTATTGAAACTGAAAACAAATTTAAAGTTAATGAAACTGGTTCTGATAAAGATTTGAGTACGAGTTCCAAAATAAGTTTACTGTCTAGTTTTGAAGAAAATAGGTCTGTTCAACAGATTGTAGAAGATACTATTCGAGCTGGCGATGCTGAGGTTCAAGAAATTGTAGACAAGACACTGAAAAATGCCCAGCATTTTAGAAATCAGATTTTGGACGAAGATGAACGTTCGATTGAGCAAATAGTCGAAGAAACACTGAAGAGTGCAAAGACGAAGGTAGATATATCTAGGGAAGAGCATAAAAGTCCCAAGGTAGACGAAGCAGGAGCTAAGGAAGTTCGTCCCATTGCATATTTTGTAAATTTAGACAATGAACAGAAGTCGCCGACTATAAAACAAGTGGTTAAAAAAGAGAAGACAGTGGCTAAGGTAGATACACGGAAAACAGTTAAGGAAATAAGTACAAAAGCCACTGTTCAGAGTACCCTTAGTAAGAGGGTGAAGCCTAAAGCCGATTTAAAAGCCCCGCCTGTTTCACAAACTAAGACAAAGGCTACAGTTAGCAAGCAAACCATAATTAAAAAGGCATCAGCAACAGAAAAACCAAAAAAAATTTCAACCAAATCAGAGTCAAGACGCTCGGTTACTAGTTCAACTTCAACCACCACCAGTTCGGCTTCCGCTACGAGCCGTGTCATAAGTGAACTGCATTTCGAGAGGTCTGCTAGCCCGGCGTCAAGTTCCATTTTCTACGAAAGCCATCCGCAAGCCGATAGCCGTTCCACAACACCCAGGCCCAGGGTTAAGACTGACGTCACGCGAATACCCTACAATGCATCAGTTCGTTCATTCAGTCCTCAGCCTAAGACCACCAAGTCAGAGAAAACAACCGCGAAATCAACAAAGACAACTGCCTCTCGATCTACCAAAGAGCTTATAGTGAAAACTTCAAAGAAGAATGATCGATCTGGTATCCAAGAAAACGTGGAGACCAAGCGAAGTAAGACCCCGACAACAAAAGCTGCCCACAGATACATGCAGCCCACCCTAGCCCACAATATGCGATTCGGATTGAGTGGCGAGGGAGAGGCGACTGGTCAGAGTGTCTCTCCGGTACCAGCACCCCTTAAGTCACCCGCACCACCAAAGTCGCCTGCTCCGGCCCTAACTAGAAGTACTCAACGAACACATTTAAAAACAAGTGCCTTGACAAAGTCCTCAACCCTGGAAGCGAAGCAAAAGAAGTCGATCCCCGAGAATACCCAAACACAAACCCGTTCCCTGATCAAGAGAGGGTCGCAGAGTGATAGCAAGGAGTCCCTGAAGAGCACAGACCGCCTTTACAAACGACAGACATCTAAAGAAAATAAACTAGCAAACGTGATAGGCTCAAAGAGCCAAACAACCAAAAGCATGAAGACACAATCAGCGACTGCTGCAAAGACACTTGCATACAGAACTTCCATAGAAACCGACAACAAGCTTCAAAAGAAGACCACAGCCACTATACAGCGCACCAAAGTTCCGATTAGCGTGTCTTCCAGTGCAAGGACTGCAGCTAAGCTAAGCAAGAGTGATGATGCCGAAAAGAAACCTCAGATAGATAATAAGAAGACAGTTAGGCGAGTGGCAACCAAGCGAACAACAAGCGAAGTAACTAGCACCTCTGCCATCAAATCCGTAGCGAGCTCCATAGAGCCTAAGATGCAGAAAAAGATGAAAGACACCATGAACGAGTCCAATTCGAACTCGGGCAGTGGGAGCACCAGTGCCAGCGGCTCCTCAAACAGTACGCGCCGCAGCGTGCGATCCGTTAGCACCGTCAGCCGTAAGACAGACAAGGACCTAACCAACATCCGGAGGGCAGCGGGAGCTGTTGTGTCGACATCAACAGTGCGGGCGCATCGGGAACCGACGGCCACCACCGGCGCTGTTAGCACCGTGCTCGTTGATGACGACTGTGAGGTGATAACCATACGTTCCATTAAATCAAGCGATAGTACAAAAAGTTCTACCTCATCATCCTCCGGTAGCGGCAGCAACAGTCGCAAGGTGCTAACCAGCGAGGTATTCACTAAGACCTTCGGCCCCGACAGGCCTCTCGAGGTTGTCTACCGCCAGCCGGAGTTCGATGTAGAACACCACACCATCATGTCAGTCCGTCCGCCTTCCAACAACAGCGGCGAGCAGCAGCGTTGCATTAACGAGTTCGATGTCAGCTTCATCGACACCACAGACTCTAGTCTCTCGGACTCGGTTGCCCTGCCCATGTTTGGCCCCAGTGATCCGGAGCGCCTGCTAGCCGCCAGCCCCGGATCACCAAAGCCGACCCGCAGTCCCCTGGCCCTGATCGAGGAGACACTGCGTCGGCAGCAACAGCACCACCATCATCATCAACACCATCACCATAGTAGTATTATTGTGGCCGGTGCTGCTGCCCTTGACCCAACAGTACCAATACAAGGGGCTTTAGCAGAGAGTCAAAGGGAGGCGGCGGCGGTGACGACTGTGGTGACTGCGGAGGTGGAGAAGAGCACTACTTTAAAAGGTAAATATGGTAGCAATAATAAAGATTTATATGTTAGGTATTCAGCACATTGATAATTAAGATTAGCTTAGCTACGATACCCATCATAATTAGGGCTTAGTTATCGAACGCAACTTTTCTTATTGATATGCCTTTATGTATGAACTGCTTTTACTTAACCCGTTTTTAACTTATTCTCCACAAATAGCAAACACAAATAACTAAAGCCGTCAAACCAAAACAATAATATATATACTAAACTACTGCAAAACCCACCAAGTTAAGTTAACCAAAAATGTCAAAGAAACTCCCAACTATATCCGTAACTGCCGACAAGCGTCCTACGCATTCAGATTTATCGTCCTCATCATCATCATCATCCCACGACACCGATAGCAATGACATGGACTATGGGCGCGATGGCGCCGGGGGCGTCACTGATGTTGAAGATTTCGACAGCCAGGCAGAGGCTCTAAAGCCTACCTCGCGGCGAGGATCTGCATCCAAATCCGGCCTAAAGCCCAAAATCCAACCGAAAACTAATCCCGGCGAACCCGATGTCACTGATGTGGAAGACTACGACACAGAATCTGATGAGGATGAGAAGAGCACTGCATATCCAGAATTAAAAATGTCGCTGCGCGAGTTCCTCCAACAAGGTCTCCAGAACCAGGAAGCCGTCGATAATGATGCCAAAGAAAGCTGCGAGATAAAAGCCGGTGACTTCTTGCAAGCACAAAACCTGAATGGCATGGCCGACTATTTAACTGATTGCGAGGATTATGATACCGACTCTGAAGTGGGCTACGGCTGCGAGAAATCAGTGTGCGTGGATCTGGATCTGGCGGTGGGTGATCAGGGACGAGTCGCCATTGCTGATGGCGAGAAGAACCAAGACGACTCGGACCAGTATGAGGATGTGTCCGTGATTAGTGACATCAGCGACCTGGCCTCGGCTATGTCCGATTGCACTGGCATCGGTGTGCGCGGTGTGTCCGAAGACGAGGTCCTAGAGGTATCCGATAGTGGTCGCGAAGAGGTCTGCCAGATTGCCTGCTCGGGAAGTGAGTCAGAGTCGGAGGGCGCAGCAGCATGGAGTCGTAGTGCTAGTGAGACTAGTTTTCCACCCATTGATGTGGCCTTTGTGAGTGCCAGCGGACAGCCTCGGCGAAATTCAAAGCCCATGCCAGGACAGAAGCATTTTTTACAGGCGGCAGCAAAAAACGAGGAGGTCTTAACTGATGTCGAAGGCATCGATGACTCTGCAGCCGAAGATAGCTTTGACAACGAGGAGGAAGATGAGCAGCCTATACCTCGTGCCATCATTCTGGCCTCTGGCGATGACGGCACCTGTCTGACCGATGTGGAGGACATGTTTTGTGAGGATAATTCGCTGGCCAGCACAGTTCCTGAAGCCCGTTCAGTATCCCACGAAGTGCTACCGCTGCCACACCGCGAGGTGGTGGAATTGAAAGAGGATAAGTACGGTGACACCATTACCAATGTCATGCCCATGGACTGTAACTATGAGTTTGGCATTTACAACCATCTAAAGGACACCATTCACACCGATTCGGAGGACTATTCTTGTGCCGATGACTGGAGCCTCCAGCACTCAGTCGCCGAATATTCTGCAGCTGGAGGATCCCATTTAATCGAAAACGAAGTGATCGTATCCAACGAACTTTTGAAGCAGCAGCAGAACAAGCGCCTGGAAGTGCAGAGCAACGCGGAGTCGGTCACAGATGTGGAGGAGATATTTGTGGCCGGTACAAATAGGCGTAAAAAGTTGAAGACTCGCACCCTAAGCAAAGGCAAGAACAAGCTGCTGGATGTTGTCAAAGGCAAAGAAGATGGAGTGACCGATGTCGAAGACATGGATCTAAGTGAATGCGGTCTACCACCAGGAGTAAAACGAGTGGAACAGCTAAAGTTACAGGCCAAGGGATCGAATGCAGACAAGGTAACTGACGCCGAGGATGTATCCACCGACGATGTGTCCGACATCTCTGACGCCTCAGATGTGCCACCGCCATCGACGGTTGACAAGTCGGGAAACAAGACAAAGCTACAGCCTCTCCAGTTGCGTTTGCTTAAGGACGATATCGTCAATCAGCAGCTCACCGATGTGGAGGACGTTCAGCTGCCGTCAGAGGCGGAGGACGCAATGGAACCACCGGCCATTCCAGTGGCAAATAGCAATAGTAAGGAGCTCAACGATATGTTGAACGAGAGCTATACGGTGGTGCATGAGAGGACTGGTCGCAGCTTTAACAGCGAGGCCGAGAAGCTGCATATAAAGGGCATAATCCGAGATGCCCATACAGATGTTGAATATGTTGAATCCGACGAGTCAGCCGCCAGGGGAGGCAACTAGCCTGCTCTCTTTCCGATTCGACTCGGTCGCCGCAAGCTGTTGCCAAAAGATATCTCAACAATAGTTATAATAAGTGTTCATAGATACGATAATCCCAACACACACACTCAAGCATTTTGTAAGTAAAGCCAACAATTACCAAAACATTTTCGTTCAAAGTTCTTGCCACAATCAAAAGCAGCAAAAAGCCTAAAAAATCTACTTGCATCGTTCCCATAAGTTTTACCCCCGTGCCAGTGTCATACTAACAGATTTCTAACCGTCACCTAGGCGCCGATCTACTAACATTCACACTCTATTGTTAATCCTAACCGTTCTTGATGCTAACAGAAATGTTATTTAAAAAAAAAAAATCTCATTTTGTTTGTCCTTTGTTCGATTGTCTGTAAATCATTCATTATCATTTCGTTTGTAGAGTATTCTAATGTAGCCCTAGGTCACTCTTTTGTGTTTCTTTCCAACATCAGTAGAATGTCTCTAATCTTTGGCTTGTTTATTGCAGAAAACCTTCAGGAAAAAAAAGTTGACCTATCCAATCTGGATACCGTAAAGATCTCACAAGAAATTGGTAAGTCCCCGATAAAACTCACAGCTTATATTAAAGAAAGCTTTTCATAGTGCTCTTAACTCATAATGCTTCATATTTGTGTGCCAAATTAATATGTATGTTGTATTAGTTCCGAAATGCAATTAAAGCTCATCGAGAAAATAATTTTAGCAGCTTTAATTTATTTAAAAAAAAAAAATAATCTCAGCTCACAACGGCAGAGAACTCGCTCACATCACCAACCAATCTCACCGCCATCCAGCCATCACACATTATTTGCACATTCTTCTCGCCTCTCGCTCTCATCGCTTCTATCTTCATGATTTCTAAGCTTGACCTGCTCTCTCCACCCTCTGTTTCTATCTGTCCAATTTCTATCTACCATTGAACTGTGCAATTGTCTTCCAGGTGATGTTAAAGTTGGTGGTGGTGATGATAATGATGATGATGATGGCGGCGATGGCAAAGATCTTGTGGCGCGCATTCGCGAGGAAGCCAATATCCTGGTGGATCGCGTGCTCGAAGAGAGTGTCGAGATCATCGAGAGCCATGGCCACCAGGCCAATGGCCACGAGATCGCTAAGCTGGACTATAACTCAGAAAGTGAGAATTATGCCATCACATGCGATGACATTGGCGGCGTCGATGTCATCAAATCGCCCACCATTGAGTCCATGTCGGGCAAGTCGTTCGACGACAATATGAGCTTCACCGACGAGCACATACATTTACCCTTGCATGCCCAGAACACAACCACCACAACGACAACGACAGTAACCACTCAGATTCAACAGCAGCAGTCCCAGGCCATTTCCCAGGCGATTCCCCAGACTGCTGCCACAAGCTCATCGGCGGCAAAAGGTAACATACTACCATACCATAGAGTCAAGCTACCATAATAGCTTAGCAGTTAGGATCGTACCCAGCGAATATTGTTTACCATAGTGCGTTGTCCGTTGGCTATAATCACTCTCCTATATCGTTTGCTTGTTTGCTCCCATTCCCGTTGTCATGTTCCATTCAGAATCCCCCGTTCCAGTACCCGAATCCTCCGTAGCCGTACCAGTAGTGTCTAGTCAAGATCAGGCCGTGGACATGAGCGAGACTCGGGCGAGGCGCATCGATCGCAAGATCGAAAAGCTATCAATAGACATGGATGACGTAAGCGCCAAATTCGACGAAGCGTTTGAGGCGGCCGTACCTGAGGACGAGATCAGTGCCCTGCAGGGTGACTTCTCCAAGCTTAGCTGGGATGACAGCGTCTCGCCCACGACCAACACAATGGCCGATATGGCCCAGAACCAGATAACGCCCGATAATGATATTCAAGATCTCATCGCAGGTACTACCCCCGATAAGCAAAAGCGAAGCTCCTAAACTTAAGCTATGATTTCATATTCCTTTGCCCATTACGATGCCGTCGATAGAGCATAAAGACGCACTCTAGACTTATGTGCAGTATTCTGTTTGGCTTACAATTGTCCCCAGATGGCGGCCAATAAAGACTTTTCGTTCAAGTTGAGCTCTAATTGCATTTAAACTTATTGATTCAGTTTGTATTCATATTAACTCATATAAAATATGCATGCCATTCTCTATCCATCTACCTTACTCTATATATCTCTATTAACATATCTTTCCAATGCTAACCATGTACTCGAATGTATCTGTTGTCACCTATATTTGTACCTAAACTGTTTCCGTTTCTATTTTCGTTTTTGTTTCCGTTTCCTATCTTTATCCTATAAACATATTATTGTGTTTACTCTTCCTCATCTTCTGTTCTCGACTTTCACAACACTTTTAAAATTGCTTTCGTTTTCACACCTATTGTTTTGTAGAAACAGGCGGCGATTTACCGATCTCAAGTGAAACCGAAACCACTCCCGTACCACCGTCGGCTGCTGTGGCCAGCTCCACAGCGAAAAAGATAGAAACAGAAAGCAAAACAGAAACTGAGCCGGCGGTAGAAACCAATACATTCACTACCACCAGCCTCGACACACCCACACCAAAACCACGAGTACTCAAAGCAAGTTCCCCACTCTCCGAAGGCACCGATAGCACTACTACCATTCCTGGCCCAGTGTCCAGACCCGAAATACCGATTGATATTAGTTTTGATGCTGTGCCGGTGCCAAAGCCACGGGCTCCCATCAAGCACACGGAGCCGTTCGAGAATCTGGCCGCTCTAGCTGAGCAGTCCGACAGTATTAGTTTGCGAAGTTTTGACTTCACCGAGGAGCTGTCCAAGACGGATGAGCCGTCCACAGAGCTCTCCATTCGCTCCCAATTGCGCGACATAGTCACAACAACGGCTACGACCACTGCCTCCGAGGATCATACCGAAAGCTTTGAGCCGACGAGTGAGATTTCAGTAGATGATGCTGATACCGAAAAATCGGAGGGCGCTGAGAAGACCACTAGCTTCTACATTGGGGAGTCCAGTCGAAATGTTATCATCAAGACGTCGACAAGGTCGGCCAGTGTAACGCCCCAAGACGAAGAGGCCGCAACGGATATAGGCATCGATGCCAAGGATATTTCATTAATGAAGGAAGTATCCGTGGACTCGGACGAGGCCAATGATGTTTTCAAGGAATATGTGACAATGAAGCCCGAAGCTGAAGCTGCCGCAGTGAGCAGCAAAATCGAGAGGCAGGGCTCAGAAACCAGGAATGATCTGCTCGAGTTTGAAAACGCCGATAAGGACAAGGCTGGCGAACCTAAGCTTTCCAAGGTAACCACCGAGGAGAGCTTGACCACCTCTACCGGATCCAGTGGCCGAGCCATTCTAGAGGTTGCCCCATCAAGCAGTGAAGATCCCGATGAGTCCAGCAAGGAAATCCCCGAGATTGTGAATACCATCTCCGAGAAAGTCGCATCAACTGATCGATTTGAATTGCCTTTGGAAAAAAGTGAATGGGAAACGTCAGAGAAGGAAATACCAACTGAGGGCAAGCCGAAAGTGGTTCACTCACCACAGCAGCCATTGGCCACCAGCGTAAAGAGTGTTATTGATGAGTCCATAGTAGGAGAAACTCTTGTCGAAATGCAGGAATCACAGGAAGGGGCCAAGGCGGCACTAAAGAGCTTGGATGATAAGCGAGATTCTGTTGAGGAATTACCATCAGAATTCGAATTTAATGCAATGCCCTCCGGGCTCAGTCAGGCCATGGCGGAGACAGACGATATATCATCTTTTATAGGCATTCCCGATGCTAGCATGCACACTTCCACCTTGGACAGCACACTGCCTCCGGAGGGCCTGTTCGACACCACCATCAAGGAGACTCTGAACAAGCAAGCGGCGATGGCTCACTATGCCCAAGATGTTTTCGGAAGAGCGGAGAGGCGGGACGATCACGGTTCTCTTGGCTTTGTCTCAACGGGAACGGCCGAAGAGTTGAGCTCCATGGAAGATCACATGGCCAAGGAGGAGCAGGCCTCGTTGGGCTTTATTTCAACAGAGACCGCCGAGGACTTTAGCTCAATGGAAGATTACTATACAGAGAAATTGGCCTCGGCCAGCGTGGTTGCAGAAGAAATGGCTGCAGACAAATCGATAACCACCAGCACCTTTGAGGAGCTCACCTCGGATCAGTCTATTAAGCCAGTCGATGTGGTTGTTCACCGTTTAAAGAACGAATCCTCACCGGACTCGATAAATCGCTGGTCCATCCCAGATGTGGACAACTCCAGCTCTAGCGAGAGCTTCCACAAGAGCTTCGACAAGACACAGAGCCGACCGCTTTCCTCTGACATGGACAACCTTTTAACCGCCACCGGAACCGGCACTGGCACTTCTAGTGATTACCAGACCGCTCGGGAGTTTACCTCAACCTACCGCACCGATGGCACTGAGTATGTTAGTGCAGTTAGCACCCTAGGCAGCAGTAGTTTGGATTCCCAGTCCGAGACATCAGCCAACTTAGCCAGCATTGATGTGTCCGAGCTATCGGAGACTCTGGTGGCCTCCTCCGCTGATGTGGATGTTTTCGAGGCCGAAGAACTGTCACGATTGCGTGATCTGCGGGCCGACGACGAGGACAGTGATGAGAGTCTGGACATGCCGGGAGCTGCTTATCCAACTCCCGAACAGCAAAGTCTTATGAAGCGCTCGCAGGAAATGATTTTCAAGCCAAAAACAGAGGTAGAGGAACAGCCGACTGTGGAGGCAATGAAAATAGAAGAATATCCCAAGCCCAAAGAGGCGGAGCGAACCTGGGGCCTGGCATATCCCATGGAGGACAACAAGGCCGACAGTCCGAAAGAAAGCGAAAAAGGAGAGGACATCCTGTTGTATCACGGTGACCCGCGACGATCGATTGACGAGTCAAAGTTAGCCTCAAGCTTAGACGAGGGCAGCATCCTTTCCGTGAGCATGTCCAGCACATCCAACATTGACACCGTTGTGGAGAACTTTGATGATATTATTGGATCGGCGGGTTCCTCTTCGCTGACCGGCATAGAAGGCTTCCAGTACGGACATGATGAGCCCATTCCATCTGCATCTGTGCCAGAGGACGCCACATTTATGCTGGAGATGGAAAGCAAGGAGCACTCGCCGCAGGACTCTAATGCCAGTACGCCGCCAGGCGGAGAATCAAAACGGCGAGGCCATAAACGCAATGAGAGCATTTCAGGGGACGCCTTGAAGAATCTCGACAAAGAGGTGGCCCTGTTGGGTGAGGGAAAGGAATCGGAGAGCGAGTCGGATACAGATCCCTATGAATCGGAATATGCCCGGCAATTCCGTTCTCCCAAGGAGCGAAAAAATAAGAAGAAAAAGCAAGCGGCAGCCGAAATGGATCACAGTGCTGAGCTGGAGAAGCGTCCGTTCACTCCCTCACAGCTGGTGGCCGAGATAATCGTAGAGGATGACACAGAGGAGCAAGAGGCGGAGGCTGCCATGATTGAAGAGCGCCGCCCCTCGCAAAATATGCAGGACTACTCAAACATTCCCGACATTATGGTCACTGAGGACATCAAGTCGCCTATTCTTGAAGAGGAGGCCGATGAATTCCCCGAAAAGACCCCCCTGTACAAGGTGCGCACCGAGGAGGAGCTGCACAAGGCCAGCGACGCCTCAATCTATCAAAAGGAAAAGGCCGAAGAGAAGGAACAGGATTTCCAGCGACGAGTGCAGGAACAATATCGACAGAAACTTGAGGAGCTTAAGCGTGCCGAGGTCGGGGCAGAATACGATGATCGCAGGGCTGCCGACTCGCCGGACTCCTTTGAAATGGTGGAACAGCCGGATATTTCGGACGAGTTTGTAATTATCGAAGAGGTGGCCAAGGAGGCCAATGAGGTGGATCTGGGCGGAAAGAGCATAAAAATAAAGCCAACGAAATATGAGCAAAAGCACGACGAGGACGTTGAAAAGATCATTATCAAATCTGCTCCAGCGGATCCCAAGCTTGGCTCACAGCTCTACAAGGACGATCTAAATTTCGAGTTCGAAGAGAGCCCGCCGACGGCAGCCAGCAGCAGTAGCGAGCAGCAGGAGGAGAGCGATTCCAGCGATACTGCTGCCGCTAACAAGCGCTGGGTGGAGATGCAGCTGACGGACAACCAGCTGCGTTATCCGTACGACCTGGCCGGAGCCGTGCTGGAGGACATCAAGGAGGAAGACGGCGAGTTCGAAGTGGGCAGCAGTCGCATCAGCAGCTTCAAGGACTCCTTCTCGAGCACACCCGAGTATGACATGGCAGCGCGTCGCTACCACTCCCGTGGCGAGCACGACGATGTGTCGATGAGTAGCCTGCAGGAGTTCGAATCGCTAGAGCAGGCCATTTCTCTGGAGAATCGCAACCGAACCCACCAGGGCTCCACGGACTCCAGCAACGGCAGCTTCACCCGCCGCTACGTGGTTCGCCACAGTGGCAGTGGAACGGCCCCGGGCGACGATGTGTCCGTCTCCAGCCTAAAAGATTTCGAGGGTCTTGAGAACGCCTGCATCGAAGCCCATCTGATTGAGACTAAGGCCAGGGAGGAAGCGGCCTTGCTGTCGCGCTCCGATGAATCAAACAAGTCCAACGGCAGCGACAAGGGAGCCGCCGGCGGAAATGTCGTGGTAACCAAAGTGACCCGCACAGTAACCCGTACCGAAGTGGTGCCTTCCAGTCAGGCGGAGAACATCGAAGCCCTTCTCAAGCAGAAATTGGAGCGGGAGGCTGCTGGCGAATCAAAGCTAGGATCCGCTTCAGTGAAACTTACAGACATAAGCAGCACTGATCTGGAGCCAAAGTCCAAGATCGACAGTCAGGACTCCGAGAAGGATAGTATAGACAGCATGGAGATCAGTAAGAGCCACGACATGATGACCAGCAGCATAGAAAGCTTTGACATCTCCAAGGACGCCACTACGCGATCTGACATCGACTCTCTGGAGATTGACAAGCGCCACTCGCGGCAGGAGAGCATAGAGTCCTTTGGGGACGAGCAACTGGACCTGATGACCAAGTTCGTCAGCAGCGGAGGAGGAGTGACTTTGGGCGATGGTCTGACCACCACCACGACAACAACGACCACCAGCACGGATGCCGATGGGCATGAGCACACGGTAACGCGGGTGATAACCACCACGACGTCAGTGGGCGGTGGAATTCAGGAGCTGCCGCTAGACGAGAGCGGAATGTCAAAGGATGTATCGGTGGATTCGCTAAACTTGTGCGTGGAGCAAACAACCAGCTCGGCTGGCACAACGGCCACGTACCAGACCAGCGCCGGCAACTCGCAGATGTCTGGAAGCGTTACAAGCTGTGCCTCGAGCACCCTAATGGAGGATTCGTTCCCTGGTGTGGGTGGCATGACGTCGTCGCAAATGTCGGCCAGTTTCTGGTCGCACGATGAGTCCACGGTGGTCGAGGATGAGGGCCACGACCCCGCCGCCAAAAAGCAGCAGCAGCAGCAGGGCCATTAGACGTCGGATGCGAGTGAGGGAGAAGAAATGGGAGAGTCCCGCGAAATCCTATATAAAAATGGGGCTTGAACGGTGGCATAGAAAATTCGGCTAGGTAAGCATCCCACGGCAAGGCTGCTGCGCGGCTTTTCGTTTTACTTTTGTTTTGTGTCTTTACTTGGCCTTCGACTAGAAGCAGAGCTCAACTTTGACAGAGAAAAGTAATACCCGCCGCCCCAACCCCTTCACTCAAACTAGCCACCTAACGACATTCTTTCCACTCTTTTGTAATTTCAGATAAGGCGCTCTTTTAGATGCACCATCACCTGGCCTTTACGACGGAATCTCTGGACGGGAAACGCAACTTCACCGGCTCTAAACATCACCGATTTCAAATCGAACAGCGAAAGGGATTAATTAATTAGCAAATTTGACATTCTCCATTAACACACAGACACATTTTTAAACGATACTGATGAAGTGCATAACATACACGAGTTTTTAAATGGGAATATATATATATTTTATATATTTATAAAAACTATAAAACGGCATAACATGAATACGAATATGAATATATGGCAAGCTTAGCCGTTCAACGCATTTTCTTATTGGCTTTAATGTTTGAAAATTACGTAAAAAAATGATTATGCTAGAGCGTTGTAATGGAATACACACCTTTGCTTTTAATTTTGATGTAGTTATTATATATGTACATGTACGAAGGATACTTATTATTAAATAAATCGCTTATTATTGTAGTTTAATTTAAGCAATTATACAAGTGCATGTGGACAAGGGGACGTAATGAAATAGAAGAAGCCTGGAAAGTGAAATGCTTTTAAAGTCTCATTTTTTTACAAGAACCAAGCAAATTTTATACGCTTGCATATTTTAAAAGTGAAATATACATAAATATACAATCTGAAGAGTAAATGCATAGATCAAATTTAAAACATATACAGACAAGATATTAAATTTATTCACATAGAACAACAACCAGCCATCAAGTGTATCGCTAATTTTCGTAATGCACACTTTGCGTGAACAAGTGTTCGTCAGAAACCTACATCTTGAAAGGATTTAAGCGTTTAGTATCACCACTGTAATGGGATATGAATAAATAATATTTGTGTTGAAAACATACAAGAAATAATTAATAACATTATTGTATTGTAAACCACACGCGTATGAATAACCAAATAAAATGCTTAATAAAAAAATTCAGTGGTTCAATTTATTATCCCCCAGCTATCAAATTTTTCAGAGCCCATTTTTTCTTTCTGAAATAGGAAAAATATTCACGGAATATTTAAACAAATTTGTCATTATATTGTAAAGGCTAACAGTAAAGCGACGACGAGTGAGTTATATTCAAAAATGTATGATGCCAAAATTCAATATAGTACAACAATTTTACAACAATAACCTCTATTTAGGACACCAAACTACCAAGAATTCTGAATAAAATTTGCCACATAAAAAAACGTAGCTTTTTCTACAATTTTTACTTTCTGCTGATGAATTCAAAAAATTTCGTTGGGGGAAATTCAAGCAATAAATTATTTGTAGCTTTCTAATATTGATCACATTTCAAGATTCAAAAACTTCCCATAAAAGCACGATTCGTTCGCTTACATTCAATTTTCAAGGACAATTTCATTTCAAGCACAAACACAATAAGAATCAGAAAACCTAACAGCGAAAAACCATCGAAAATCATACCGAAAGGGGAGACAAAAAAAATGGCTACCCTTTCACTCACTCTGTTGTTGTTGTCTGATGTCCAATCGGCGCAAGCAGTTTGTTCCTCTCCTCCTTGATGAAATTCATACATATACACCGAAAGTGCAGGCCAGGATAATATGCGCTTTGAGCTGGGTTTTCACAGCTGGCGCAGAATGTGGGTCATGGAAATGAATATCGAAAAGGAAATTAGAAAATGCACATCGTTGGATCTTCACTCACTGCGTTGTTGTTTCGATATTGCCAAACGGCGCAAGCGCTTTCCTCCTCTCCCACTTAATATGTATGTACATATATGTATTGCTCCAATTTTCCGGCTTTTGCCGATTGATTGGTTTCAAACCTTCCTTAGAGTAGTTAGAGGGTTTTCATGGCGGTGCACAGAATTTGAGCCGTGGAAAAGAATATCGAAAAGGAAATTAGAAAATGCAAATGGCTGAACTCCACTCACTGCGTTGTTTCGGTGATGGCCAATAGGCGCAAGCGGTTTCCTGCTCTCCTCCTTGATAAAATTCGCACACATACATAAATGTAAGCATGTATGGATGTATGTATGTACACCGAAAATGGTGGCCAGGGAAATATGCGTTTTAAACACACAAAAATGTGTAGATTTTCCGGCTTTTCGGATTTTTGCACATTGATCGGTTCCAAACCCTTCTGATTGTTGGGTTTTCACGTCAGGGAGCAGATTCTGGGACATCGAAAAGCACAAAGAAAAAGGAGACAGAAAAAGCAAATGGCTGATCCTCACTCACACCGTTGTAGCCTCTCCTTGAAAAAATGCACACGTATACACAGAAAATGCAGGCCAGAGAATTATGCGTCGATTTCCAGCCTTCAATCCTGATTTTCGCACATTGATCGGTTGCAAATCCTCCGGAAAGCTGGGTATTCACAGCGGGACGCATAATCTGCGATTTTTCCAGTCGTTTTCCAACATTTTCTAGCTTTTTCGTTTGAGCTAAGCGTTTTTCAACCGATGCAAATGAAACTTTGAAGCGAAATGAAAAAAGCGGGAGAACTTAACGCCGGAAGCGCCGGTGCCAACATTTATCGATATCTCACAGTTGAGAAATATCGATGCTTCAAAAGCACGGGCAAACTCATTTTATATATGGCTATTAAATATGGCTATTTTATTGCCATATATTGCTACAAAACCACGAAAACATTTACGTTCTTTTCCATACTAATTTTATATGGAATTTGTGGACAATATATATATTAAAAAATAAAAAAAAAACATTCAGATTACAATACAATATATTGTATAATTCTCGAAAATGTTTTGTTTGCGCACCGGAACAAAAGTGATATACATATATATATATATATATATATATATATATATATATATAGCTAAAACGTATATAATTCGAATCAAAAAATATTATCAAAAATATAAAGAATTCTAGCTTATTTTAGCCACTCTAGTATTTTGCCCATTTAGCCTTTTAAAAATGGTGATCTGGTTCATTTCGGGCAAAAAGAAAAACCCGACAACACTGGTCACACTGGCTACCTGCTGGGAATCGGGCAACATCACCGTGAAAAAAAAAGAATTTGGGGAAAATGTGGTTTTCGGGCAAGTGATAGCCGCAAAGCAGGTGACGAGGAGCTGGCCGTGGACAAATCAGAATCGCAAGTGGACGGAAGGCAACGGATAGGGCCGGACAACTCCATCTTCTTGGTTGACTATGAAATTGCTGGCATCGACGTTCTCGTCGTCGTCGTCGTTGTCGTCGTGCATTGTTGTTGTTGTTGCTGCCGTCGCATTTCGTATTGGCATCGGTTTAGTACAAATGGCAGATGTGGAGCGGAGGTGGTGGTGAGGTAAATGTAAATCTACGTGCGAGTCCGAATCCGAACCCAAATCCGATAAACGGAGAAACCGAGCTGAGACAGGCAGAGATATAGGGCCGCTGCAGACAGTTCTAATTATACAACCAGCGCCGTACCGTGTTCCCCCGAAGAGCGAAACTGGTTATACACACATCAGCAGCGACGTCGCAAGGAAAGGAACGGGAGCAGCAGCGGCAGCGCCAGCAGCAGCAGCAGCAGCAGAGGCGCAGCGGAGGGTGAGGGTGAGTAAAAATCGATTTGTTGCACAAAACACACGACTACGACCACGTCCACGAGACTCTGCACTCGGGGTGTGCTGTTTGCTGTGTGCCGTGCTGTGTTGTGCGAGTGGGCGAAAATCGGGGGGGCGGCAGTGCGAGTGGGGTGCGGTTCTAGGTCGACCTGGGCAGCAAACAGATGAGCCGCGAGCACAGCCCCCACCCTCATCCCTCCCCCTTCTTCCCAGCCGCACATCTCACAATTCGCATCACATCTGATCTCGTCTTGTTTACAGGCCTGATGGACAAAATCAAGTTAAAGGTTATTGGTGTGCTGCGCGAACGCGACGGCAGCACAAATGTCAATCGCAGCGGGGCAGGAGGAGCGGGAGCCGGAACTGGAGCGGGATCGGGAGCAGCTGCCGCCGCCGCTGCCAGCAGCCATCAGGTGGCAGGCGGCGCTGGTGGGGGCGTGGCCACGGCTATTGGGGTCACGCAGGACAGCGCCAATGGCAACGATGGCAACGCCCCAGGAGCAACAGAACGGCAGGGCGATGTCCCGGCAACGGCTGGCACCGGCGTCGGCGCCCCCGCTGCCGGTTTGGGTGGAGCTGCACGCACCTCGGTCCTACCGAGGCCACAGACATCCAAGATCAGCGCTTTGGACCTGGCCGGCATACTCAATACGAGGAGACGACTCGAGTGGACCAAGGAGTGGCTTCGCAAAAACCAGGCCGAGTTCCTTAGCAAGGAGAACCTGCTTAGCGAACTGCAGTCACGGAAGGATGAGTGCTACCACTTGAATTACTTCCTAGCCATAACCGAGAGCCAATTCCGCTACCTGGTGCAGAAGCTGGAGCCGATCATTAGCCAGTATGCGCCTCAGCGCAAGAAGAAGTCGTTCAGCGCCGAGGAGCGGCTGGCCATAACGCTCAAGTATTTGGCTACGGGTAAGTGTAATTGCACAGAAAACCAATTTTCAATAAACTTTATGTTATTTAACCACCTTCCCTCCTGCAGGTGAAGTGCATTCTTGTCGAAACTACTGCTTCCGTGCCTCGAAATTTGTGATAAACGAAATGATTGCCAATATCTGTCTGGGCTTCTACGAGCACCTCAACGACCAATACGTGACACTACCAAAGACTGAGGATCAGTGGCGCAGCGCCGCCGAGGAGATGGAGCGCAAGCACAACCTGCCCCAATGCGTGGGCAACCTGTTCATGCGCAGCATCCAGCTCCAGGGCTCTGGCTCCGGGGCGGCGAGTAGCGGCGCCGCCTGTGGCGACGATCGCAAGCGAGCGACTGTCATCTTCACTGGCATCGTGGATGCCGACAACAATTTCCAGTACGCGACGGTGGAGCGGGCGGCAAGCAGTCGACCCAATGATATCTACAACCAGACCACTGCCGTTGAGCTAATTAGGCACAAGATGCACACGCTGGACGAGCAGTCGGAGCAAATGGACCGGCAGGGATATTATTTTGCTGGCGACTCTGTGCTGCCAGCCACCTCATACTTGGTGACCACACGCAACCTGCCCAAGGATCGGGCGGTGCTGGAGGCCCTCGAGCAGGTTAACGCGCACGCCGATCAGACGATGCGTATCCTGTGCAATATGTTCCCCATCCTGGCACAGCCGCTGAGAATCAGCGACAAGCACATCCGCGAAGTGGTGCTGGGATGTGTGGCGCTCTACAATTTCCTGCGCAAGACCGATGACTCTTTTCGGCGCACCAGCGACAGCATTGTCCAGCAGCGAGCGGAACAGCAGCAGCTGGCGGCGGCGTATAGCGTTGACAGCGACGAAATTGACGACGACTGCATTATGCTGGCCACCGAGGAGGAGTTGCGAGAGCGAGCAGAGTTTACGCCCAGTGTGGGCCTTACCACCTGCTTTCAGCCGCTGTGTACGCAACGCGGAGAAACACCCGAGGGCCTGGCCAAGCGGGACTGGCTACTCCAGCTGCCCATTGCCCAACAGAGCGGAAGTGCAAGTGGAAGTGGAATAGGGTCCAGCGATGGCAGTAGCGGTAACATGAGCGGAAATGGCGGCAGTACGGACAGTGCGAGCGGTAGCTCGAATGGGAGTTTATATTAGTGCAATTTACCTAAGTACTTTACGAATTTTTGTATAGAGTTCCTTGTTTTCATTTTTCTAAATCTATAATCTGTAATCTAAAACAGAAGCATCTGTTGCCACGTTGCCGACTCTTGTTTACCTCTCGTTTGGCGCATTCTTCTCTGCATACCATTACGATTATGATTACGATTATGTTCAAGATCGATCGTTACAGTTCCAGTTCCATCTGCGTTCCGTGCTTCACCTAGGGTTCTGTATAGTTAGCTTAGTTTCTTGCGGAAGTTCCGGTTCGATGAATGATGATGCTATGTGATGTCTCAAATCTCTATTTGTGGCCCAGTGCACCGCTCCTGGGGAGCTTAGGGCCAAGGCCAGGCGGCAGCTGACAAAAATGTGCGAAATCGACGAAGTACAGCGGAAACAGATCAACAAAATTAAAATTTTAGTATTCGTATTTAAGCAAGCAACAAATTATACATAATTATATTTACAAATAAATGTGTAAGGAAAGTTCTTTACGTGTCGAAAGCTTAGTTAATATTTGCTGGTTGTCTCGTCTGGTCATCACATGGTGGAAGACCAGTGCGGCCACTGCTGTATGAGTGAATATAGGGCTTGTCCTGGACTCTCGGTGGCGCTTACTTGACGATGGCCCAGCAGTTTATAGTTCTCTACTAATTGGCCCTTTTGCACTGCGTATTCCAATAGTTTCTTGGCTGCATTAATGGCTTCCTGTGTGGGTGCCTGCTTTACGAAAGTTCCAATAAAAGCGATGCCCAGGGAACCTATGTTGTTGGGAGCTGCGAAAGCTCCGCTTAGGACAGGACTCCTGCCCTCGAATACTCTTCCATTGCCGCCGATTAAATAGTGATAGCCAATATCGGAGAACTTCAACTGGGACATTTGGAAATTTTGGATGCTGCGCACTTCCAGGGCACAGCTCCCATCATCCGTACAATCAACGCCAGCCGTGTGTGCAATTATGACCCTGGGTAGGGGAGTTTCCATTGTGTCCATGGGTCCTTTTGTAGGTTGGGCGTTCCATTCAGACCTCTTCACTATTGTTGGTTCGTCCCCTTGGACAGCCATTGCCGAGAGGCAAGCAATGAGGATCACACACCACATCGAGATCATTCCGTTGACGTGTTCCTCAACTTACTGAATACAGATCGCAAGTTGGTGCGCCTCTTATTCTCGCTGATAAGCGTATGCCCCTGGCTTATAGCCTCAGTATATATGTAAATAACAACTTGGGGTGAGGTAAGGTGATTTTTCTCGATAATTCTTACCAATGCTGTCACCGCCAAGAGGGCAGTTTTTATAATATTGGAGGAAGTTTGACTGAAGAGCAGCGCTTATCAGGAAATTATTACGAGTCATTAAACATTTTTCAATTGAAAAAACATTTTTCCCTCATACTATAAAATAGACATTTGCCTAGCCTAATTATTTTTTGCAACGATTATAATAATTATTGGGGTGATCTAGAAGCAGAATTGACATCAAACGCGTCATTGCTGTTCAAAATGTTCGCCATAAGACGTCGTTTTGTCCTGCTAATATTTCTTCTATTTTTAGTGAACGAAGTAAAAAAAAAACACTGTGTTTAGCTTAATTCAAGCTATTAACTTTATGAAATTACATTATAGATCGCAACCAAGGTGGAGTTTACCAACGTCAAATGCACCACTTTGGAACCTGATTTCGTCAGTTTTGAGTATTGCTTTTTAAAGTCTGTAAATCGAACTTATAAGTACTTGTCGCTGAAAGCCAACTTGCACAAGAGCCCCATAACCAAAATTAAAGTAAGTATTATTATTAAATAATACTATTGTTGCTCAGTGAACTTTTTTGTAGGTAAATATAGCCATTTTTAAGCGTTACAATGGATACAAGCCCTTTTTTTACAATGTAACAGTGGACGCCTGTAAATTTCTGATCCGCGAAAAGCCAGATCCCATCGCAACGTATCTTTATAGCATGTTTAAAACTCATTCCAATATGAATCATTCTTGTCCCTTTGAGGTGAGCCCCCCAAATACTCTTTGATTTGTATATATGTATGCATAATGAGAGTTTGATTTTGTTAATTTTCAGAAAGAAGCTTTGTTGGAAAAACTGCCAATTGGCTTTATCAATCACCAGGTAACAGATGTTCTACCCGTACCCCATGGGGATTACCTTTTTCATTCCAATTGGATGGCTTACGACATAAACCGGGCAACAGTAAATGTTTATTTTACCATTTCCTAAAGTAATTTAGAAATATTATAAACAAATTACTGAGAAAATAAAACTTAAACTAAAAAAAATATATATTAAAATATTTAATTAATTAATTCCAAACTTTACAATCAACCCCCTTAGAGAATTCACTATCGCTAAACCCATACTGATGGATCAATTGTGTTTGTGTTGTCATTTCACAATCATATTTGAACGGGGATTCACCATTTCCGTTGCTGTTGGCAAGCCCCTTTAAATGGAGTCCCCCGATCTCTACGCTGTTCCGTGCATTATGCTAGCTCACACAAGCCTCCGAATAACCTCAACTTGACACAGATGTTCTACGCAGTGATTTAATTAAAAAACTTTCGCAATTAAATGCAAAAATAGCAAAAAAAAAAAACAAAGCAGAGTGCAGGCGGCCATTATGGCTGATGAGGAAATGCTGGGAGCAGAGTGAAGTGACGGCTTGGAGGGAAATCGCAAAGTGACAACGAAAATGCAAGTAAGCGCCCTCAATTAAAAGCCAAAATGAACATAAAATGCCATGGAAAAAAGCCAGGCGGAGGCCAAGCCAAGCCGCAACAGCCAAAAAGCCAGGCCAAAACCGAAGCTGAAACCAAAAAACCGAAGCCAAAACTATGCGCCGCTGGGAGGCGAGGGCAGAGAACAGGAAAAACTCTTGTCGGGGGGCTGTTAAACCGAATTTAAGTGAGTTTTCCACCAGCTATGGCCCGAAAGGGACTTTTTTTCCCCCAACCCAAGGAACTTGTTGTATGGTTATTCGAATTGTTTGGCCCAGCGATTTCGCTTCTTTTTTTCTGAGAGGAGAAAAACATATTTTATTTTATTTTATTTTATTATATTTTTCTCCCCTTTTTTCGCCTAGAATCAATTTAAACTGTCGTGGCAGCCGCCCACGAAGCTCGGCGCCATGCCGGCTCGTTTGCAAAATTGTCAGATTTATTTCGCTAATTGCTGCTCATCCGTTTAATTAAAATTAAAAGAACTTGCGCCAGTTAGGGCACAAAGTTTTTATGCGAATTCTCCAGAATTTCGCATTGGGCACGTTTAGTATTTCCCTTAGCCCGTAGTCCTTAGTCCGCATTCCTCATTCCGTTTTCTGTTTTCCTTACTCCGTGCTTTTCTTCACCTTTAGTTTTCCATATTGTTGTTAGCATAAAAGCCATCTATTAAATTGCTGACAAAAAGTTGCTGCGAGAACTCGATGATGATGATGATGATGCTGCTGCTGCAAGACGATGGCCAGGTGCAACGCCCACGCGCCCCCCTGATAGGCTTCCATTTTGGACAGCAAACAAATTAAACTGCAAGTCTTGCAAGGCTCCGTTAAAGCTGTCACCTTTCTCCAAAAAGGTGTCAATCGTGCAGGTCCGGAAAGTTGTGGCTAACAACTCCAGCAACACTAGTTGCAGCAGCAACAACAAATTGCCGCAAAACTGCAGCAGCAGCTGCTGCTGCCCCCGCCAGGCATTCGCCACTAACCGGAAAGAGCAAAAGTTGCCTGCAACCACGGTGTGGATTTGGACTCGGATTTTGGGCAACTTTGCACTGTGGATTGACACCGCCCCACGGCAAGCACCTTCTCCTGTCTCCCAAATCGCCCACCGCCCCTCCCCGATCTCCAAATCGGGAAGGCGTGTCGATGGGGGTGACATTTTTATGACAACTTGCTTAAATTTCATAAGAACTCCCGCAGAAAACGAAAACTTATTTCGTTTACGAGGCGCCCAACTTGTGCGCGCTGAAATTTTTGCAGTAAGCGAAGTCGCCTCATTCGCTAATGAATAAAGTTCGTTTATGAATATCCCCGGTTGGAATTCTCTGGGGAATTCGCACTCGCCCTTAAAGTTCGGGGAGACAAAGCTGCAGTTCTAGCCTAGAGCTGTGTCCTTCATTTACTGAAGTCTTAATTCCATCAAATTAGCTGAGCGAATTTAGAAAATAAAGCATTTAATTGCATCATAATTGCCGAAAAAAACCAAGAAAAACTAAAACTAAAGCCCGAAGAAAACAATTTTTGATTTGAGTACAGAGAATATAGGAATATGTACATTCAATATAAAAATTAAATGAATTTTTCACTCACCGATTTGCTAATTTTTGTGTCTTTCTCCTTATTCGTATTTTTCTTGTTACATTGATAATTAAATTAATCACTCGTTGAATTTTTCATTGATTTTTTACGCCTTTTTCCATTGAAATTATTTATGTATTCATTTTTTAACACTTAAAAAAATATAAATAAAACAAAAAACACATATTTCGTCGATTTTAGAGGCTTTTTACTTTTGGAATTATTAATGCATTAATTTTTTAACACTTAAAAAAATTAAAAAAATTTACAAACTGCACGAATTTCTTCCTTCCTTTCTTTTTTTAACTCACAGAATTAAAAATTAATAAATAATTTGATTTTAACACTTAAAAAAAAGAAACAAAAATATTTACTTCTGCGTTGACAACAAGAAATGGAAGGGAATGAAAGAACCGCAAACACACACGAACAACACACCGAAGATCGCTGCCATATTTAACCAGCATTTTATATTCGCTTGGTTTAATCACTTTACTTCATTTCACTTCACTTCAAACACTTTATTTATAAAATTAGTAGATTTAATGTAACAGATAATTTAAAATACTTATACCGGGAAGAAAATATTTATTTTGCATTTTCTGTTTTGTGACGTTGAGTAACATGCACACCAACGCACATACACGCATATCCATAGACACCAACACAAACATACAAATTGGTGCCTGTTGCTGTCCGCGGGAGTTTCAGAAGTTTTTCTTGCTTTTTTTACTCTCTTGGCTTACACACGCACTTTAAACAATTTTTATTTACACTTGTTGCTTTAAAACTGTTAAGTAAAAACAGTTGCACCGCCGAAAATAACATTTATTTGGCAGTTTCTTCTTTGGAGTTTTTTTTTGCTAGGCTCACATACACAGCCACACGCGCAGACTTCAACACATGCACACATAATGGCGGGTGCTGCGGAGTCTCAGAAGTTTTTCTTGCTTTTTTTACTCTCTTGGCTTACACACGCACTTTAAACAATTTTTATTTACACTTGTTGCTTTAAAACTGTTAAGTAAAAACAGTTGCACCGCCGAAAATAACATTTATTTAACAGTTTCTTCTTTGGAGTTTTTTTTGCTAGGCTCACATACACAGCCACACGCGCAGACTTCAACACATGCACACATAATGGCGGGTG